>JAAGNO010011407.1:0-10658 GCA_033439905.1 Ceryle rudis
CCCTTGGTAGTAACTCTAACCATGGGGTGTTATCACTGCCAGCAGCAGACACTGCCTGTGAAAACAGGCTGCTGACTGCAGACAGTGCAGTCAGTTAGAAATACTGAACGGAAAAGTAAAATCACTGAACAGAATTAGTTCTGTTTCCACCCAAACCAGGACAGCTGTGTATGTTGATCTCACATATTACTACGTGAGCAGCACTGAAGGTAAAGTTGTATTCTTTTCAGGTTTGTATTCTTTTCAGATCCTGGTGTAGATCTGAACCAGAGACCCAGAACTAGCGCAGCACTTCCTCATTCACAGCCTTTCTTGTGCTTGTTGCTCTCAAAAATTTTGACTTGAACTGTTTCAACTGTTAAAAAATTGTTTACATTCTTTTAGATTCCTTGAGCTTCTGCCAGTTGTTTTTAGAGTGTCCCCTCGAATGCTGCTTGCAGCGAAATCGTCTAAGAAGTCACCCGGTACCTGACCAGACAATATGTTTAATGGCAAGAAAAATGGAAAGGCCCGATCTGAAGAAAAACGCTTGGGAACAGAACAGCCTCATTCTGAAAAGTTTTGATGGCACTTCAGAGGATAAGTACGCTACTGGATTGATGCCGGGGTTTTACTCAGTCCTGTTTTCATAAATGGGTGGGTAGAAGCTTGTTACGTAACGTGACTAAACGGTATGTTAAAACTTTTCCGTCTGGTGATTTTTGGAAGCCAGTCAATCACACACGCAAGACACGGCAGTTGTTGGGAATTCAGAGCCGTCAATCCTTGCAGCTTTAACCTCCAAACTAACTGCGTTTCTAAAGCACCATTCCAAACGTATGGAAATTGCCTGAAACATTAAGACTGGAAATAACTGGCTGTGCTTTGAGTTGTAATAGTTTTTCATCTATCTTGCTATATAAAGATTATTTCATTGATTGCCTCGTAAATTTAACTGGAAACTTGCTGTTTGTTTCTTTCTGCAGTGAGGTGTCACTGCAAAATGAAAGAAAAATCTTCAGGGAAGCCGTTTGATTAATGTGGTTTACTCTTTTGTTTGCTCTCATAGTGAGCGGATAATTAGTTTGCTGGCCACTGCTTTGGAAAATCCAGTGAAGCAAAACGAGGAGAACAGTGAGCAAAAGGTAGCACTGCTTGTCCTCACAGCCACAGCTCTTTCAGGTGACGGTGAATGTGTGAATTAGTTCACAGGTATCACAGGGTGTCAGGGGTTGGAAGGGACCTTGGAGATCTCCGAGTCCAACCCCCCTGCCAAAGCAGTTATTCCTGAATGGAGAATATCCCAGGAACTGAGAAATAGCTGTTGCATTTCTTGATTACAAAAGCATACGCAGAAGAGTTAATCCTGTTTGAAATGGGTACTTTTGTCAGCCTATGAAGTTAAACCACCGAACCACCTTTAAGAATAGAGTTGTATGTTCTAGAGTAGTAAAAATATTCTGGAGCGGTCACATCACAGGGAAGGAAAGAACATTCAGTTCTTAACGTGCCACACAGCAGTCTCTGGCAGTCAGCCAGGTGCACACACCTGCCTCCGAATTCACCGGAGCTGGTGAGCGCTGCACCAGTCCCTGCGTTGCCGCTCGTGCGTTGTTTTCCAAGACTACTTCAAAACCCGATGACAATCTAACCCAAAGTTAATGCGTTTGCATGTATTCTTCTTTCCTGTGGGTCACCCTTGGACAGGAAGCAGATCGAGCGATCTGTGCAGCCAGTACCGTCCATCAGGCCGATCGGATGTGCAGAAGCATCATCTCCCAGGCCATGAAGGATGCAAAAGGTACGTGCAGCACATTCGAGGTGCGAGCTGGCAACGTAGGGCTACACGCGTGAGGTTCCCTTGGGGTGAATGGTCAAAGAACCCCAACCCTGCAGGTGCGGCCAAGGCAATCGCTCTCACAGTCCTGGTCAAGGCTGTTAGTGGAAAGGGAGTCAGGCTGTAGATTTTGTCTTTAAGCATAAAGTTAAAAGTTGGGCTTTAATTTTCTTTTAGATAAAAACGTACTCCCAAGTGAGATGAAGAGCTTGGCAGAAGAACTTGGCAAACTCAAAGCAGAATTTTTGGAAGACCTGCGGCAAGGAAATAATCTGAAAAAACAAATTTGCCCACAGAATCAATATTCTGACCCTGCTACAAATGTTTCCTCATTCCAACACGAGGCAACCAATGCAGTTAATAAATATGTTTTTAAATAATGAGAGAATGTTGGCATTTAATTTTTAGAGTCCAAGAGTGTTTAAAATGCAGTACAGCTGAAAACATCTGAGCTACAGCTTCATGTTCTGGAGGCTCACACCTTCTCTGACTCCTCTCCCAGTATTGGAAGAGAGATGCAGCCACCATACGGTGTTAGATGTTGAAGATCAAGCCAACAACAAACTATCCTTAGAGTTTATTTAATTTTCACAGAATCACAGAAGAAATGAGCCTGGGAGGAACATTTAAAAGTCATCTAGTCCCAGTTCCTGCTTACAGTGGGACCAACTTCAAGCTGGATCGGTTTTCTCCGAGCCTCCTCCTCTGGCCAAGGTTTTGAAGAGCACCTTGCACTGTGACCTGCTCTGTCCAACGGATGGTTGAGCATTTCCAGGGAACATCTGCCTGGGAAGGTGTAAAACCAAGAAGTGAGATGGGTGGCTCTTGGCTTCTGTGCTTTGTTTCCCCGACAGGAACTACAAACAACCAAGAACTTGAGTTACATGTCAGATTAACTCCAATGTCCAAAGGAACTTAAAACTTGGTGCCACCTTCAAAGTTGCTCAGAGCAACATACACCGAAGCTCCATATGCTGTGACAACCACCTCAGGGTGATAGAAGCTCCAATTTCAGACACGGAAGCACTCTTGTTAAGAAGGAAATAGGGAGTCCGAGGAAATCTAAGAATTTGCAAGGTGGCCGAATGTGCTAGATGAACGGTGCAAAGGAGTAAAAGCTCGTCATGGTTCAGCACTAAAATTAAGCATTTTCAAATTAAGCAGACTGAAACATAAATTCCCGCTTACCCAAAAGGTAAGCTTACCTTCCCTACCCCTTTGAGCCCCCCGCTAGCCAGGAGCAGTTCACCGCTTCCACCTGTACGAAGCACAGGCCATTAACGTCAGATTTCATTAGAAAGTGTTATTTTATTCGTATCTTACAAAAGCAAAGCTTCACAACATGAACTACAACTAGATATAGTCGAGTTATTTCAGAATTAACCTTGTCATCTGAAAACATTCACTACACAATAAAATTTATTTTACAACTCTAACAGGTTTTGTTTTCGCATACAAAATATGCTCTTTACACTGAAATACGTATTATTAACAAAGCAGGTACTTAGAAGCACACGCACAAAGATTGCTCAATGAAAAATGCCTCAGCAGGGGATAGATTTCCTGCAGCAGAACATCCATTTGCTGTAGATTTTCCAAGAAGCTTAAAATTAATAGAAAACTTGCCAGTGAAGACTTCTAAATTACATTCCCTTCGTCAAAAAGAAACAAAAAACCGAACAAGCAACAGCCCCAACCCCTAACCCCCCTCCCCAGCCCAACATTCTGGAATAAAAAAAATAGCAACAGATTATTTTGCTAGGAAACACCAGTGGAATGTGTTTTCCAGCACTGAGTTTTATGTTAAAATGCCAATCAACATTTTATATCGAAATCTTCTCCATCTAAACGTGTAGCTGTGAAAAAGCAACTATTTTTCCCTAGTAGCTGCTTCACAGTTGGTTTATGTATTAACCAAGATAATCTACTAAGATCTTCAGTCTAATATTTGCATTGTCATTGGAATATTCCATCTCAGTAAGTCTGTATTAAGAGTACTATAAATAGTGCATGTTAAAAATGTCAACAGATCTATAAAATAATCTACTACAATAAAAACAAAACCCCCACAAAGTTAATGGTTTGCAACTACAGAAAGTTAACAAGAGTCAAGCTGCGGAAAAAAATTCAGCCTATTCCCAAATTTCCCTGTTGATACAAGTTAAAATGCTAAACACCACCTTGAAATAGAAGGATTTGGGCTTGTTTTCTTTGAAAAACAAAAAAAAACCAAAACAAAACACCAACAGAACAAAGTTAATGCAGTAGAGAACATGGAGAACTCAATATGAAAAGTCCTACTAACCGAGGACTCGATCCCACAATTCCTGACTAGCGTCCCTCCTGGACTCTGAGTAAGGCCTCCTCGTGCAAGGGAATCGTCAGGATCAGACTCTTAAAAAAAAAAATCTTCCAGTACTAATTCCCGTCTTTAAATTATAGTAAATACTATGTACAAAATTATGAAAACTGATGATGAAAATACATCTTCCAAACCTACTCAGTAGACAGAAGGAAATCGGTGAGTCAGGTCCTGTTTGGCACAGTATGACGTTGATAAATTAAGGATCTGAGTCCGGAGGGTGACCCCCTGTGAAGCACTAGTTAGTCAGCAGGGATCTGTCCCGCAGAGCTGGCGGCAGAACCACAGGGTGAACAGCAAAACCTGCTGCTCTCTAAGAACGCCCCCTCCCCAGCAACCAGAAGCTGGCTCAAGGAAAGAAGGAGAAAAATAATTTATCCTTGTTCAACAGTTCATAGGTGTTCAAGCTCATTTTCTTTTCCTGGGGTACTTCAAAGCCAAACCAATGGTAGTAAGCCAGCAGTATTAAAATACTGCTAAACAATTTGCAAAGTTTGGGGTTAGATGCTTTTTTTCATACTGAGTTCTGTCATTAAAACATTTATTCCCCTGCAGCAGAGGCCCCTTTTCCTTAAGACCACGCAGGCTTGCTCTTGCTACCAGCTACTCTAACGAGTGACCTAACTATTCTCCTACCTAAAATTTCGTTCAGGGGCACCATGGTTCAGAAATAATTTTTCTAATTTCCCAAATCATTAGCCGACACAAAAAGGGAAATCTGTAACGTTCACAGGCACTGCCAATGAAGGCCTTAACGGATCAGAAACGACGTAAACAGAATTGAAGGATGAAATCTCAAACTTTTGAGCACGCTGGAGCTCATCTCCCTACTGCTACCAAGAGGGAGAAAGGCTGGAGCCGCAGAGCAAGGAGAACTTGACTGTTGTGATCGGCCCCACTCAGCACTGGGAGGTGCTCCTCAGAGCACCACTGTTTCAGAAGTGTCCGTGGAGTTGCTACAGCCCCAGAATAGCAGTTTGCATCATCTATCAAAAGGCAAGGAAAGTGACCTTTATCCATTACTGATTGTAATGGTCTTCAACGGTAACATCTGTAGTTCTAATAATGTGTTTTAGCCAAATTAAGTTTCCAAATGTGTCGATAATGATCAAAAGAGACCAATTCTACATTCGTCTTTGACTAGAAGAGTCATGTTGCAAGACCTGTATAGGAGCAGTAACTTCCAACTGGATTCCAGTTCAGTCAACTTTTAGTCCTTAAAATAAAGGACTTTGTACGTTTATGCACACAGAGTTGCAGTTCTGCTTATAAAATAAACTTTACAAGAATAAAGCAACAAAGAGATATTTTGGGAGTTATAAAGAGCGTCATTAGGAAAAAATGGAAATTACATTCTGCTTTCCAAATCCACTGCAATGGATTTTGAACAAGGCATGAAACCGAAAACATTTGCACGAGTGACAGCGTGTTACGATTCATCGTCACAACGCGGGAAATACTTCATTGGCATATTTTGACCTCGTTCCTACAAGACTACGTGAAGCCAAGAATCCAATTCCTTCAACAAGTTACCTAAGCATGGAAAATCCGACAGTAGGTAAGTCAGGCAGAGAGAAACTTATTTGGTTCCCAAATTACTAATTCATTACAGTCAAAAGTTATTTCTAAAGCTAAAATTCTCAGAAGGGTGTTCTTTCCTATGTTGATCTTACACTGAAGCCATTGTAAGTTTTTCCACCGGCTTTAGGAAGCTTTAGCTCCCATAACAATATATATTTGTATAAGCCAAACGTTAGCTATTCAGATTCCAACCTCTGACTTGCAGAACATTAATAAAATCTTCCTACTTTTAACAAAACATATATGCTGCCATATTTTGCTGATAGTAAAAAGGGAATATATAAAGAAAGCTTTAATTTGTCTCAAGTAAGACAAACCAAGGTAAAAGTGCATGTCTAAACACGGGAAAAGTAACAGTTCTTCACTGTTTTGAAACATTACAAATTCCTATGTAGCACATTAAGAGCTTTTATCAATGTTGCTAGGATGTTTTATTTAGGTTTATATTAAAGTGCCCGTCCCTTAGCCTAGGTGCTTCTAAAGTAAGATGTACAGCATCAAAACAAAAAAAAAACCCACAAACCAAACACGTGCAATGGACTTTGTGTACATCTTCAGTTACCATGTGCCACCTACGGTTATTAATCACAACGACTCCACATGTAGTCAGCCTCTATTCCTTTGCCCGATACACGAACAGTTCAGAAAACCCAGAAGCCCTTGCCCTTATTTCTAGCACACCAAAAAGGATAATCCATTTTGGGGGAGGGGACAGGACAAACCGACTTCCAAGTCAGCTGAAGTTTACAATAGACTAGATTATACAACTTCCAAACATGCAGGCAACCCAGCGGTTGTAGCTTGGCCCGAGATAAAACTGAACAAATGTTGGTTTAATTTGTAAACCTCTTGTCTGTTTCTATCAGAACTTCTATCAGCAAGACAGAAGCCTAATTGTGCAAATTTTAAATATCTGTACAAATTAGTTTAAGGCAGTTAAAAATCTCACTGAATATATATTAGTTCTACAAGCTCTTTATTATGACCGTTCAAAAATGACCTCCTTTTTTAAAAGAACGACACGTAAAATTTTCGTAAGCGTAGTTTAAAATAAGGTGTCACAGTTAATTTTTCTGTTGTATAACTAGTGAACGACAAGCTTTCAACTCTTTTCCTACAAGAGTTTCATTCACAACAACCTGTTGTTTTCTCGTTTTGTCGTGAGTTTGAGAAATAATTGTTAAATTAGTGTTTGAGTCCTAGCATGAAGAGTTTAGACTAAGCAAAAAAAAAAACCTTATTGTTAACCTCCATCGGATTACAGCAAAGTTTTACATCAAATTGAATTTGTACGTGAAAGTTGCTTCTATTTCTTTTTCCAGTTTGGAGCAGCTAAGGTTCTAAGGATGTCTCCAAAGTCACGTCGTTAACCTCTCGTATTGTTAAGGTTAATATATTTTGTCTTGCCCAGTAAATAGTCTGAAATTTGCAGCCTATGTTTCAGGACACACGCTCTGCTTCTATATTTGTAGAATGTTTATTGGGATTAAGTGCAAGCAACTTAAATTTAGCAACCAAAGCACGTAAATGCATTCCAATTCTTATAGCACTCTCTCGGCTTTTTTTGAAAGGCTACATATAAAATAACAACCACATCTTATACAAAATTTCCCTGGCAAGTTTTACAACAACATAGAAATAAATTTGCCTCCTAGGTCGAATCGATTAACGTGAAGATTCCTTATGGGAATGTGCAAGCTTTCCTTCAGCAAGTATGAAAAATATACTGTAATATGTTAAAAAACTAAATGAAAGCACATTTTCAGTCAATGTTGACTATGTTGGCCTCTTGCAAAGTGGCAGGCAAAGTCATACTTATTTTTACACTTACACCCACATATGTTGCACTGGAAAGGATTTTCAAACCCATGACATCCCATGTGAATAGTATAAAGGATATTGTCCGCAAAGTACATGTCACAGTGTTGGCAGTGATGCAGAAGCTGAGGATCCTGAACCGGAAGGGTTGGAGCCGGAGTACTTGGTTGACTGTTACTTATGCTGGGAGTACTGGTGTGGGCACTGCGATCACTGCTGGGACCTGCCACGGGACTATAGTTCCTCTGATTGTGTGTAGGCCGAGGATCTGGGCTGGTTGGAGAAGAGCTTTGAGGAATACTTGCTGACACAGCTGAAACTACGGCAGGTGCAGCAGGCTGCTGTATCATGAAAGGCTTTTCGTCTTGACAGGAAACAACGTCAGGAGAGGCGGGATTTTGGTTTTCAGGTGGCAAGCTAGATAACTGTCCAGCTAACGTAGAGAGCTGGTTTAGAGGATTATCTACCATAAGGTCTTGTGGATCTCTTGGCAACCCACTGCTCTGGGTTGGTTTTGTCATGCTCTCATAGGCTTCAGTCTGGATATTTGGGATTTCATGAGTGAAATCATTAAGGTAGTCTGGTTTCTGAACCACCATGGAAGGTGGACTCAGATTAATTAATGCTCTTCTGCTATACCCCAAATTGCTGGTCTTCTTCTGCAAAACCCCCCACATTTTCTTGCTGCTTAGGGAAGACCTCGTACCCTTGATAGGCACCATTTTATGTTTGCGTCTGCGGTGGTGAGATAAGTTGCTTCTGTCACTGCAGCGGAAGGAACACAATTCACACTTGTATGGTTTTTCACCAGTATGCGAGCGCATGTGAGCTTCCAGGTGACGTTCGTAAGCTGATGCGAAGGGACACAAATGGCATCTGTGTGGCTTCTCACCTGGAAAATTAGAAGAGGTTATACTATTGTGTCTCAGGGAGTGCTTGAGGAAGGCTTTTCAGGGAACAGAAAGTAGCTAACTGGGAGCTACTAAGGAAACGGTTCAGCTTCAGAGTCAACACTTCTCTTGTCTTTAGCTGGGTAACTGGTGAAAGAGTGGGGTAAAGTTAGAGGTCTCTGCTTCACCCAAGTGATAATAAGCATAAGACAAAAAATAAATAAATAAAAGCAACCAGATTTAGCATAACAAATAACCTGCAGCAACGATGCCAAGGACAGAATGCAAGGATGCTTGTGTGATGCTCTTAACTGGACCCAAACTCTACCTCACCATAAGCAGCTTGCTATAGGAATGTCTGAACCACCAAAATGCCATCACTGTGTTCAAACACCGAGGGTATCATTTCGGTATCTTCCAAATAGTCCTACTTTTAAACATCCTGGAACTATTATATAAATAACCCATGCACACAGAGAATCACAGAATCGTTCTGGTTGGAAGAGACCTTTCAGATCATCCAGTCCAACCATTAAGCCAGCACTGGCCAGTCACCACTAACCCACGTCCTTCAGCACCACATCTACACAGCTTGGAAACCCCTCCAGGGATGGGGACTCCACCACTGCCCTGGGCAGCCTGGGCCAGGCCTTGAAAACCCTTTCAGGGAAAAAAAGATTCCTAATATCAAATCTAAACCTCCCCTGGTGCAACTTGAGGCCATTTCACACACACAGAATCGCTATGGTTGGAAAAGACCCTAAGTCCAACCATTATCTAACTCTACCATTTTCCTCCTGGCCTACTGCTCGTTACTTGGGAGCAACTACAAGAGACCGACCCCCACCACGCACTCACCCAAGAACTGAATTCTGAAAAAGGCTCCTGTGGCTAAAATTAAAGAAAACAAAAGCCAGCTAACTCCTGGACGCCTTGTGCTCTCTCAGACATGATGGTACCACGTATCCTCCTTTCTGAGAGGTAGAACTTTGCTCTTCTATTAAATGATATTTAGAGAGATTCACATTAACTCTTTCAAAAGCACTTAGAAAACTTTCAGATATAATTACGGGCCAACACATCTGTAACACAATACTTCAGGACTTTTGATTTTTCTTTCACAGACCGATCTGTTAGGAGTTTTAGATTCAGGTCTGCAACGCTAGAAATGCCTAAAGGATGTGATGCACATTCAGGTGCTGAAGTGACACATCATCTTATCTTCCTATCTAGAATGGCAGGGCAATTTCTAAATCACCGTTGTGCGGCTGATTCTCTTGCCACACAGCACAACAAACTCAAAAAAAAAAAAAAGTGAGTAGGCTCCCTTTCTTCAGCCTTTATGGGTTTTTTTGGAAGCATTTTCCACTATGTTAAATACAGGCTAACACATCTGCATTGTGGTTTTCAAAACCCATCTAGAACAACTGCAGAAGACAGAGATTGGATGCAGCAAGGACCACTATTGCCCCACAAACACTTTACAGGCCCTGTAAGGTGGCATGAGACTGATACAGAAAGCCGAAGCCCTTCCCATGCTGAGGATCCCACAAATTGGAATCACAACCCAGGATACTGAAAGATTAGGGTGTTTTTTTTCCTGTATCACTGGCTCTTCAAGAGGAAAGAAAGCAATTTTTGTGCTACCTCTAAGCAGCTTATCCGTACCAACTGAAACCATGATTTCTCCACAAGCAGAGAGATAGAGATGAAGACCTGGAGATTTGGTATAAACATCAACAAGTAATTTGTCAACCTAAACGGCCTTATTTCATTCCAAACTGGTTACACAGAGATGATGATTTGCATCCCAAATACACCACAGCTGGTGAACTACTAATTATACCGCTGAGAGACTCAGCATGGAGTTAATTCTGCAGTGAGTTGCACTCAATAATGGCTGTGTGATCGTGCCTGGGCCGTAATTACTTTGGCAGGTTCCTTGCTGCGCTTGCATGTTATCCAGGATGCATTATCTGTTGACTTACATTGCTCTGAGGCTACCAGTCAGCTGTTGTTTCCCTACTCTAATGCAGATTCGGTCACTCAGCCTTCACAGCCCATGCAATCCATCTCTTGGCCCTTTGCCATGCTTCCCCACTATGTTTCCGAGCAAAACTACCCTCAGATCTTGGATCTACTTGCCCCTAAGTGAAAACAAACAAACAAACCAAGAAAACCAACCAAATAA
>JAAGNO010011409.1:19584-41434 GCA_033439905.1 Ceryle rudis
CCCACACTTTTTTTTTCCCATCTATAAGTCCTTTTGATTTTAAATTAAATCAAAACCCTTGTTAAAAACCGGAGGAGCGTACCCCTCCCCCCCCCCCCCCCCCCGCCTTGGTGCATAAATTAGCCACGAGCAATTTGAAACTAGGCAATTTCTACTCAAACCAAGTTACATCCTTGTTCTTTTTTAGAGGTTTTCATGGGTGATCTTCATTCTGGAGAAAGGCTACAGGAGGGCTTTGTTTTCCATGCGGTATGGTATAGCTGTGCCTGGCACACAACCGAAGTATCACTGCAGAGATATGCAGATACCACGATGAAGAAGCTGAGACTCCAGATGACAGGCGAGCAGAAATGCTGCACTGCACACAGGAGACGATGGGTAGCCAGGAACTTGCTGGTCTAATGATGGGGATGTAAGTGGGATAATGGGTGCCTTCAGTGTGGGACATCAGAAACAGCCACGATTGTTGAGTTGAAAATGTCATCCTTGGCGATTTTGTATTTTAAAGCAGGTGAGAAAGCATGCAGGAAGAGGAAAGTCAGCATCTTATTGCTGGGATAGCATTAGCCCATAACATGCTGACACTGGTAAGGGCGCGCAGCATGGACTGGGAAAGGGCAGAGCTGCGTGCTACCCTGCTTAGCTCAGCCCCCTGGCACGCAGGTCTCTCCTGACATGACAAAACGCCTCGAGGAAAGGCTTCTTCACCTGAAAGTGTGTTCAGGTTTGGGTTTTTGGTTTGGTTTTTTTTCATTCCAAAATCCTGGCTTTTCCTGCCAGCCTAACCTTGCTCGTCTGCTCACCCCATGGACACACTTGTGCTTTTCATCAGGCTCTGACTGGGGAGAAGTTTAGACTATTTCCCCCGTTGTCCTATGGGAAATCTGATGCTGAATCCTCACTCTTGATCTGATTTTGTTTCCAGACTGAATTAGTCATAGGCATTTAGCCTTGTGCCAGCATTGTCTTTTGGGGTGAGGAGCTCCTCTCCCCTCCAACAGGCTCTTCTAAGAAAGCAATGGCACCCTCCTCTGCCTCTCCCGTGCAGGATAAACAACCCCAGCTCTCTGGGGCTCTGCTTGTCAGGCTGTATCCCCATCACTGACCCTCCTGGCAGCCCCACATGGGATCTGGGAGTTTCATGTTCCTCCTTGTGCAGGGGAGCGAGTGGAAGCAGGGTGTTGCGCTGGGTCAGGCTCACTGCGATCTTGTAAATTAGTTTTACCAGGCATTTTTATTTATTCCTCCAAGGAGCTAATAATGATGGGAGAGGCTAAGCTGTTGCTGATGTCCAAAAGCAAGTGTCTGTATTCAGACTGCAGGCCATTGCTAAGATACCCACTGAGATTGCTCCACATCTGGTTTCCTTGAGGGATCTCACCGGTGAACTCCTCTCAGCTCCCCTTATGGACCCACTTCAGTCTCCCCTCCAAACTATGTTTCATCTACTCGGCCTGTCCTGACAGTTAAACTTCATTTCTGACATTGTGAAAGATCAGAGGGTGACCCTGTGTGGCAGATGAGATGCTGAAAACATACCATGGGTGGCATTTTTTTCTGTTGCTTGTGAAGCCTCAATTTCAAAAAAACCCAGTTGGTTTAAGCAAAAGAGTCATCGTGTACCCAAACTCTTTAGAGCCAGTGTTCAACCACAGGGCTGTGCTCCTGCCACGGGCTCTGACCTTCCCTCTAACTCATACAGTGTTTCCATTAACTTTGGCAGGAGTGGGAAGAGTTTGGTTGAGTAGATATTCAAGGGAGATTGTTGCAGGGCTGGGGAGGAGATGTCCATGAGATACTGCTGAAGGGGAAGGAGTCGAAATGGGGAGGGAGGCTGGGGCTGGGTCTGTGCAAGGTGATGGCAGGAGGAGCAGGACGATGCTCTGGGTGAGCCTGGGGTTCGGGGTGACTCCCATCCCACACATGCCTCTGTGGATAGTGGGACCACCGTTAACATCAGCCGCGTGTGGGAGCAAAGAGCCCAAGCCAGTGTACCCATCAGCAGCCTGAGTGAGCCACTTCAAAGGTCATCTTCTTGGAAAGTGGCTGGGTATTTTCCCAAGGCTCTGGAGTGATAAGGCTCTCCTTCATCACTTGAGTCTTTCCCTGCTGGAAATCAGATTGCCACACTTGCTGGCTCTCAGCTCAACCGAGAGCCATTATAAATTGCCCCTCATCAAATGCAAAATGCTTGTCTGGCAGAGTCAGAGAAGACATATTCTGTTCCTTGGGTTTTGCCGGGACTAAAGTACACTGCAGCAAATAGATCAGCCCCTGGAGAGCACCTCGCCTGGGAGAGGAATTTATCAGCGTCAAGGGCGTAAATTAGGCATGGTGCAGACCTGGAGTAGGAGGAGAGGGGAAGCTCTGTGTCTGCACATCACACTGGTGCATACTGGTGCACTGGCAGCGCTGGGAAGAGTTCATCTCCCCAAAGAGACTGGACTGTGATTTGCTGTTGGTCACTGCAGCTCCAGTGTCACCCAAAATAGAGCACCACAAACACAGGCATTAGCAACGTCACCAGATCAGGTGTAAATAGCCAGGCATAACTGGGCTTCAGCTCCAAAGCTTAGCGATTTGTAGTTAGATGTCTATATGTGGACACCCAGCTGTGAACCAGGAGTCTAAAACGTCTTCTACTCATTGGAGTTTAAGGCCTTCATTGAGTCCTCTCAGGACAGGTGTCTGAGATGCCTTTGCTGGCAGAGATGGAACAGGACCAGTGGGAGACCTGAGTTGTCCTGGAGCAGCAGCTGAAGCTCAAGTAGCCCCAGCTGGCAGTGACACTAACCCCACCCTAACTCACACTGAGGTACTTGGATGGAGGAATCTCACCCACAGTGAAATCAAAATACAGTGAAATGAGGCCACTGCTGCATCTTAAAAAAACCCCTTCCTGGATACCTACTCAATTAAAGCAAGTGGTGTTGGGTCATACTGAAGTGCTGCAGGTTCTATTAGTGGGTGAGGCTGTTGTCTTTGTCAAAAGGTAGGTTCTAGAAAATAACCACACAGCCAGGGTGCAGGACGTTCTTCATGTGGGGTGCTGGGTCATCTTGTGGGATGGATCATCTTAGCTGGCTGCTCACATCGTAGCAGAAGCAGGAACAAGAGGCTCCTGGATCAGCACTTCTCTGGAACAGCAATACTCACAGCCAGACTTTCAGAGGAAATCTCATGTTTCGTCTGTAAATCAAACATTTCCATGAAGAAGAAAACCAACATAAAATCTTTTCATTTCTTTACATTTTGGTTGAGTAAAGAGTGTGTTTTCTGGCCAGCCTTAGGTAGGACCATCCCAGGAGAGGCAAGAACTGCAGCTCAGGGGTGTTCAGCAAAGGGCAGAAGGCGGGAACCATGTTGTGTTATGTTTCAGACAACAGTGGTCATTGGCATCTGACCTGGAGTTACAGGCTGGGATTATGAACCCCATGTGGAGGGGGAAGCCCAGAGTTTGGCCTTGCAGGTGAGGCAAGAGAGCATCCTTTAATGGGTGGCTCTAAGCAGAGCTAAAATGAACTAATGGTGGGAGAAACGGCCTTTGAGAGGCTTGGAAAAGTGAATGACCAGGGCTCATGAAGCAACTTGCTGTGAGAATAGACACAATGTGGTTTTTTTAAAGTTGTAAGTGTGAAGGAGACGGAGAAAATCAAGGCAAAGCTACCAAATGAAACAAAAAACGGCCGAACTCTTCCTGCCTGTACTCTGTGGGATCACAGAACCATAGAATGGCTTAGGTTGGAAGGGACCTCAGAGGTCATCTAATCCAACCTCCCTGCCATGGGCCGGATGCCTCTCAACTAGATGTTGCTCAAGGCCTTCTTTTATCACTGATTGGGTTTTTCTTCTTTTCTTTGCAACAATGTCTTGATGAACTACTTACAAAGCAGAGCTGAGACTGCTACTGCCTAGTCTAGTGGAAATTGCCCGGCGTGTTCAGAAGTTGCCAAGAAGAAATGGACATAGAGGCAGATGGACTGGTCACGTTGGGCTTATCTCCTTCAGTGTCTAGATTAATAGCAAACCAGTAATGTTCACGTGAATGGATGGTCCCCACTGAGCCTTCCCTTTGACTAGGCAGTGCCTTGTGGATGCAAAGAAGTCAAACCAGGTCACAGTCCCTCGAGGTGGCAGTTTAAAAGTCTTTTTAACAAAGAGTGTGGAGATGCAGGGAAAGGTCACACAATGTTTGGAGGGCAGGTTGAGGAATTAATGTTCCTTCCTCTCCTGCTGCGGCCTCTGCGTTACAGTACAAGAAATATTTTGGTTGTGTGACAGTTTGACAAACGTGTGAACCCCTAAGTATATAGTAGATAATCAGAAATGGAAGCTTATCTAAAATACTTTAAAGTGCACAGTGTTGCTACTAAAAATTAGCTTTATTTCGAATTTTCATTGTAGTGACACAAAAGTCTTGCCCAGCGTTTAACACCTGCAGATAGGAACAGCTGCATAGTCTCAGTAATTCTGCAAACAATACTCTAATAAAGGAAACTCAATTTAACCTCCCCCCATCCTTTCCCCCACCTAGAAACTCAGCGCTAATAAAAAAGCCGATCTGTGTTTATCTGAAAAAGGAGAAATGTTGACATCACCATTTAGATCAAATGGAGAAAATCCCAGAATTGCTGAAGCTGGAATAGACCTCCAAGATCAAGTCCAGCCTGTGACCCAACACAGCTTAGACCAAAAAGTAGAAAAGATAGCAGTGAAGATACAGTTTGGCTGTCTTTATACACTTCCTTGGTGCTGTTAAAGGACTGTGCAGTAAAAATCTGAGCTGACTTACTGAAGAGTGTGGGATTTATTAATTTTTTTTCCATATAGGGGAACCCATTCTTCACAGAATCATAGGATCACAGAAATGTTCAGGGTTGGAAGGGACCTTGAAAGATCATCGAGTCCAACCCCCCTGCCAGAGCAGGATCACCCAGATCAGGTCACACAGGAACAGATCCAGGGGGGGGTTGGAAAGTCTCCAGACAAGGAGACTGCACAGCTTCTCTGGGCAGCCTGGTCCAGGCTCTGTCACCCTCACAGGGAAAAAGTTTCTCCTCACATTTCCATGGACCCTCCTGGCTCCACTTTGCACCCATTGCCCCTTGTCCTGTCATTGGACATCACCAAGCAGACCCTGGCTCCATCCTCCTGACACTCACCCTTCACATCTTTAAAAACATGAATGAGGTCCCCCCTCAGTCTCCTCCAAGCTAAAGAGCCCCAGTTCCCTCCGCCTCTCCTCAGCAGGGAGATGTTCCACTTCCTCTTCCCCACTCCATGTGAAGAATTTGATTCTGAACCACAAAGGCTGGCTAATTCAATGCATGGCGGTACAAAAAGTGGGTATTTGACCCTTTCAGAAGAGCAATAACATGGAATTTTCCATTATTCCACTTTTATTTTGCGCTGTAGGCTCTGGATGGTAATATATGTCTCAGATAAGAAATTTACTGGCAGAAAGCCTGGTCTTACTCTAATGCTTATGTGACTATTGAAACAAAAGGCTGATTTGTTCTAGGTAACTCTTCCAGAAAATGCTTTCTGACGTTCCTGTTGGTGAGAAACCTCTTCCTTAACATAGGAAGTGCCAGAGCTGAGAACAAAGAACAAACTTTAAAATAAAAAGCTTAGTATTTCAAACTAGTTTCTAAACTTCTTAAATAGCCCATGTGGCAAAGGTGTTCTTGAGAGGTGTTCATCTTCAGGCTTGATGAGGCTCTGAGCAACCTGCTCTAGTTGAGGCTGTCCCTGCTCACTGCAGGAGGGTTGGACTGGGTGACCTTTGGATGTCCCTTCCAACTCAGGGCATTCGATGAGTCTATGAAATGCCGTCCATAGCTTGGATGTGTAGCAGCAGAAATTGATGAGCTTTAAGAAACTGGAAATCCAGTTGTGCATGGTCCAAAACAGAGAAAGCTGCTCTGTGTCTCTTTAAAGAGTGAAACTGACTTGCTCAATAGTTTTGACTGCACATTGACTGTAAGCACACCTGCTGTAGCCATGCATGCAGACTGAGACCTGAAGACCTTCCTACCCTCAAGTAGATCAACTCTCCCACCTAACTTGGTGTCATCTTCAAACTCACTGAGGGTGCTCTCTATCTCCACATCAAGAGCCTTGATAGAGTTGTTAAACAGGAGTGGCCTCACCTTGACCACGTGCTGTTACAACCCAGTTTGCAACACGTGCAAAAACCACACCACTCCTTCTGGGGGTTGTGTGTGTTGAGTCAAATCTGCATTTTACTGGTAGGAGGGGAAACTTTCGATTAGGTAATTTTCACCCTGCACATCCGAAGATAATGTGGGCACTCCTCCCCAACTGGGGCAAATTGCACCTTCCTTTTATTTCTGCTTACAGTTTGAGATTGGTGGGTTCCAGCCAGCACGTCCAGGGCTTTGCTTTCATTTGCTTTGTTTTCTTTTGTCTACATAACTGTAAGATTTCCCCTTTGCTTTGGACAGACTCTAAGCTCTCCGAATGGGTCTGTCTGATCCCATCCCGCCAAACCACTTTGTGCTTTGCCCTCCAGATTCTTTTACAGTTGAGCAGCATGGATGTTGATAGACGCTGTGGGCCAGACTCTGTCACTTATCTTAGTTGGAGGTAGTTCATGCTTCAAGTTTTGTTGACAGGGTGTTGCCTTAGAAATGCAGAGTTGCAATATGGAATTCCAGTATTTGTTGTTTCCCATTTAGAGCTCTTATCAGTAAAAAAAAAATCAACAACCTCTCATGGGTTCTTGTTGTCAAACACCCTCTAAATCTATGTGATGATATTTTCATTTACTTTTTATTTACTAGTTAAAAATGCCACCTTCTGTGATTTATGTCTTGCAGTGTTCACCAGCAGCCTTTAAATATATCATAGCAAAAGATTTATCAACATTTTCAACAATTCCGTATTGGAATCAGGGTTTTGTGTGAAAAATTAGGACTTGAACCCATCTCTGTCACATCAGGCAATAGCCTTTCAGTAATAAATTTTCCACCCAGACATATTTACCACTTCTTTAGTTTGCAAATTATTATCATGCTTCTTAATGGGGCAGTATTTATAATAGTAAAGAAAAATAGACATAAATAGCTTTCCAGAACATGACTAAATAGGACGGGATGCTTTGCTCTGGTATCAAGGGCTGTGTCAGCTATTACCAGGCAGTGACTGAACATTTATTCAGCTTTGAGAGGGCCACAAAAAGTAAGCGATTAGGAAGCCTTTGACTGATTGACTTCCAGTGTGCAAATGTCGTGGCAAGGTAGGATGCCCTGGGTGCAGTGCCCTCAATTTGGGCTGCTGC
Source organism: Ceryle rudis (assembly GCA_033439905.1). Lineage (NCBI taxonomy): Eukaryota > Metazoa > Chordata > Aves > Coraciiformes > Cerylidae > Ceryle > Ceryle rudis. Next base: position 26,888 of record JAAGNO010011409.1, read on the forward strand.
TTTTCCTCCGTCCATCCCCATGTAATTTCATTACTCCTTGCGGAGCCCAGTGTTAGCCGAGTTCAAAGGAGAGTAGCTATAATTTAAGACTCCTGTGCTTTCATTTGTTAGTCGTCAAGATAGAATTAAGCACGAGAAAAAATTGCTCAGCAGACTGGCTTCGGCTCAGAACTTTTTAAAATTAGGTACAGGATTGAGACAGGCTCCGTGGGCAGTACCTGCTATTCTGTTCCCATCACTGCTCTGGGGTGATGGGCAAACCCAAAAGGGAAATCAGCCAACATAAGGTCTGAATGGCTTTCAGAAGGGCTTTTCTGGTGGCTACAGCGGGACCTGATCATGCTGTGTTTCCAACATGACTGCGGTAAGTGAGGTGCAAAGCAGCCCTTGCTTGCCATGGTTGTCAGGTCTATTCCCTGTTCAGCCTCTCTTCCTTCTTGTTGGTGCTCCCTCCTGGCCTTGCTATTCAGCAAGTACTGCCCGACTGTGCTAAGTTCATACTAAGACTAAAGTCCTCAGTGTTGTGCTGGTTACATCTGAGAGGAGATTGTTTTTCCCCCTTTCCAAAGGAAGGTGACAAGGGCCAGTGTTTTTAAACTAGAGCAGGGGAGATGTTGATTAGACATTAGGAAGAAGTTCTTTGAGGCTGGTGAGACACTGGAACAGGTTGCCCAGAGCAGCTGTGGACGCTTCACCCCCGGGAGTGTTCAAGGCCAGGCTGGATGAGGCTCTGAGCAGCCTGGTCCAGTGGGAGGTGTCCCTGCCCATGGCAGGGGGCTCGGAACTGGATGGTCTTTAAGGTCCCTTCCAACTCAAGCCATTCTAGGATTCTAGGATTCTGATCCTATGATTCTAAGGTTCTACGATTTTATCTTGCCTGTGGCTTCCCAGTAGAGCATGTAGAGCAGAGGTAGTGCTCTCAAGGTCTTTCCTGGCAAGCTGGCTACAGCCTCCAGTTGCCTTTACAGCTCATCCAGCCCTGCAGGTACCCCTGCTGCAAGAGCAAAAAAGGAATTGATGGCAGTCTGTCGGTTTTAAGCCTTTCCATATCATTTCTCCAGTTGGACAAATGAAAGTATCATCAGCTTGTAATTGTTGTTTCATAAAGAAATGACAGAAAAATAATCCACCCATATTTTTGAGTGTGCTGTGTGAGCCAAGAAGAACCATTACTCCACAGACTAATAAAAAATATTTTCCAATTTCCATGTGTCCATAACAGACGATGTTAAAATCTCAGCTGTTGAGCTTGTTCTTCTTTCTTGCCTAAACTGCAAGTGAATTGGTGTGGCAAGAGTGAGGTTAGATTAGCTGTAGGAGTGTGGTTGTCTGTAGTAGGCTTGGTTATAGAACAGGCAGGGTTTCTCTTCTTGTTGTTGCGTTTGTGGGGTTTTTGTTGTTGTTGTTGGTTTTGTTTGTTTTGTTTTGTATTGCTTTGTTTCTTGGTTGGTTGATTGGGTTTTTTTGGTAATACAGCCAATTAGATTCTTTCATCTCTTACTGCTGGGTCTGGCTGGGACGGTCAGCTTGTTTCACACCTGCCTGTATGGTGCTGGGTTTTGCACTTGTGGCATTTGTACTGATAAGAGGCCTGTGTTTTGGCTACCGCAGAGAGGTGACTGTCCCTCCCACCCTCTCACCTCCAAAAGGCCAGTATGCTGGGAGTGGGTGAGAGGGTGGAAGAGACAGTGGACCAAAGGGATACTCCATAGCATATTATCCATATTATTGTACTCAGCAATAAAATCTGAGGGAAAGGGGGATAATGAGGAGGCATCATGGTTATGATGTTTGTCTTCCCAAGCAATTGCTACAGATGCTGAGGCTCTGCTTCCTAGGGAGCAGCTGCACACCTTTCTGCTCACGGGAAGCAGCGAATAAATTCTTCTTTTCCTTTTACTTCCATGCACAGTGTTTGCTTTTCTTATTAAACTGTCTTTATCTCAAGCCATGAGCTTTTCCATCTTATTTTCTCCCCTTGTCATGCTAAGGAGGGGGAGTGAGAGAGCATCTAGGTGGGCATCTGGCAGCCACCCAAGGTGAACCCACCACATCTCATCAGCACAACATTCTGCCAACAACTTCAAAAGCTTCCTTCCAGCCTTCGTGTGGCTTTCTGATCGGGTGTTTGAGATTTTGACCACTGTATTGCCAGTGATGAATTGAAAGGTTAAGTCTTACTGTGAACATGCAGAAGCCACGGTGACAGTGAGATGGACCTTAAAAAAGATAGGGAAGAGAAAGAAAAAACAAAGACAAATGCTGCTTGTGATTAAAAACAACAGGATATCAATTCAGAAGAACTTCTCCTCCTTTAAACTGATGTTACTCTGCATCTCCATCCGTGCCAGACCTGCAGCTGAAGCTGCACGGCTCGAGGGCTGTTGGCGTGCCCAGCTGCCCATGCCAGCATTTGGACAGCTGGTAGGTGGCCGTGTGTCAGCGCTATCCTCAACCAAAATATATACTCCTTGCACAGGAACCAGAAGGCAGAGGAGATCCTCCAGAAGGGGGTTGGGGGAACAGAGCCTCATGCTGGGTTTTTTAATGACAGTCTCTGAATCGCCTGAGAAACAAGATCATTAAAACTGTTCTTGTAGGGATTTGCCATTACATTTTATCTGTTCTTAGTTTTCACAGAACCTCAGTGACTCACCTGAAATTTTTCCTCCCCCAGCAGCAGTCATGTTTGACATCAGAAAGCTGGTCTTTTCTTTGCCCCTTTCCAGGACAAGCCTGTTGGAATTAGGTGGGTGAACCTGTGCCTGTTGTGTTTTCCTGTTGGGCTTTTCAGATGTTAGGACACGGAGCATTTGATAATGCTTAATATAATAATAGATGCTGTTCTAGCATGTTACTTGTACAGACAACAAGCTGTTCTTTCCCACTGATCAGTTTAATCAGAGAATCAGAGAATCAGAGAGTCAGAGAGAATCAGAGAATGGTTTGGGCTGGAAGGGACCTCTAAAGGTCATCTGGTCCAACCCTCCTGCAGTGAGCAGGGACAGCCTCAACTAGAGCAGGGTGCTCAGAGCTCTGTCAAGCCCCATCTTGAATGTCTCCAGGGATGGGGCCTCAACCACCTCACTGGGCAACCTGTTCCAGTGCTCCACCACCCTTAGTGAGCCTATTTAGCTCTCTGAAAGTACCACCATGGGTATCATCCTGAGCAGGATAGGATCATAGGTGCCCTGCATCTAGACCACAGCACTGAAGGTAAAAAAACGCATGTCCAGGCACTTGGCTCAGCTGAGGGAGTGCTGGCTGGTGGCTGTGACCTCACAGGGGAGCCCTGTGCTTCACTGTGGCCTTATTTGAGTGATGTAAGTTTGAGGGTCCTGCCTGCGTCAAACACACACCGTAAATCTAGTCTGACTCCATAGCCTAGGGCAAGGATTTGGCGTAAGGCAAGGAACTTCTGCATCCTTTATTTTAATGAATTGTATGCATTTTAAGCAATGACTATATGAAAGAGTACATATAGTTCTGGAGAGGAGGAGGCTGAGAGGGGACCTTACCTTCTTGCTCTCTACAGCTGCCTGAAGGGAGGTTGCAGAGAGGAGGGCATTGGTCTTTTCTCCCCGGTGATAGGATGAGAGGAAATGAGCTTCATTAAGTTGCCCAGGGGAGGTTTAGGTTGGATATTAGAAAAAATTTTTTTACTGAGAGAGTGGTGAGGCCTTGGAACAGGCTGCCCAGGGAGGGGTGGAGTCACCAGTCCTGGAAGGGTTTCAAAAATGTGTAGATGTGGCACTTCAGGAGATGGTTTAGTGGTCACGATAATGTTTAGTAGATCGTTGGACTTGACGATGTTGAAAGTCGTTTCCAACCTTAATGATTTTATGATTCTCCCTCTCTCTCTCTCTACCTCTCTATCTATCTACCTACCCGGTTCCGGAGCAGGCTTATGACTTTCATGTCCAAGATAAGTATCCAGGTGCTAGGACACAAAGTCTCTCCTGTCTTCTTTCTTCCTGACCAACCTTTGCTGGGCAAAGCAAAGGGTGGAGAGAGGAGACCCTTCCTTGGCACCACTTCCCCAGAGGGACCATTCCAGTAGGTGGTGAGAGGTGGGCTGGCTTTCCAAAGGAGGGAAAATAACCTGGGACCCCATCCCTTAGGGGGCTCTAATGTAACGACAATAAACCAGCAATATTTGTGCACCTTTTGAAGCTGTCCAAGTTTTGGATTCACTCGGTTAGCTACAGAAACTGCTTCAAGTATAAAAACTGTGGGCATAACAGGAAGAAAGAAGATCAGAACAAATTCTCAGACTCATGAAGTACAATTTTAATTTTAACAAAGTTCAACCAGTGAGAAGTCGTCATATAAAGGCATAAAGCTGCAGAAGTTATGGGTCTGATTAGCTATTCGTATACTCACCTTCATTAAGCTGACCTCAGCTGGTGCATTCCAACTGCTATCTCAGAAGCACTGCCCTTGGGGGAGCATTTTTTCTCCACAGAAGTACCCGTTTTCAGTGGGGTTTATATTTTTCTCCTGCCATTCTACTGACAGAAGTTGACGCTATCAACACTTCCCTTTATCTTTTTCTTCATTACATTCTTGATATCTGTGCTTTTTAATTCTTATAGCTGTACATAAATATATTGCCCTGGTAACTGCTCCGATCCCTCAATGCTTCAGTAATTTAACGTGCACAAGGTTCTGTGATTTTTTTCAGGCTTTTAAAACTAGGAAAAATAAATATCTGTGTTTCATTCCTGGGGTTTATTAACCACGTAGTCCTGTGATTTCTACAGAAAACTGTATATGTGTGATACCTGAAGTGTCACGTAAGTAGAAGATGTGATTCACAGTAGTGAATCACTCCCGTAGTATTCATGATGTGCTGTCAGGCTTCGTGGTAAACCTGGCTTCTGAAGTCCGAACGCTCAGCTGTGTATCTTGCTGGCCTAAGCTGAGAAAAAAAAGAGCTTCTGTGCTAACTGCAATTTCTTATTTCACCTGAGGTTTTCATAATTTCCTTTGGACCCTGCAGTGTTGCCCATCCAGGTATCTGATAAATCGGACTCTGCTAAACTGCAGAGATTATAACCCTGTAAAACAGCGTGGCCTCAGCAAAAGCGCAGTAACTGAAGGCGGGGGGAAATGGATGGTGCGGAAACAAAATGGAATTTTACCATGTATGCTAAAAATAACATAAGTGCATTGCCTGCGACTAGGACTACTGGATTAGCTGAAGCAGCAAAGCAGAAATCTTCATCTGGTGAGCAGAGAAGTGAAGGTGTTTGCGGGGAAGGTTCTGGCAAGCGTAGCTGCTGGTTGCGATTTCTCTGGCTCCAGCCAGAACTTCTGATGCTTTTCTGAAGTTTCACAGCAATTTACTGAGCTTGCAAAGGGCAGAGCATCCCACGGGATGGCCTTAAGCCTTCATGTGTAATTCCTCACCTTATGTGGACCTGCTCTCTGTTTCTCAGCATCCCCTTCTTATCACACACTCTTTCACTTTATCCACTCAGCTTTCCCCAGCTTTCAACTCAGAAACCTCAGGATCATTTTGCCAGCAGGGCAAAGCCAATGTGTGTCAACCTAACTCAGTGCTGGTCCCCTCCTGGAGTACTCCTGTGGCTGTGCTTGTGTGGCTGTTTCCTCCCTCCCCACTCAGGGTGCCTGGGGAAGCAGTGGCCATGCTGATGCCCACCAGAGTGATGCTCTGAGAGCATGAAACTGATGCTGAAGAGCACAAGAGTTTGTGGGCACGAAGGCAGCTGGGGTAGGGCAAGAGGACTATGGGGGCTGGAAAGAACCAAACCTGGGCTTGTTTTGTTCTTTCTTTTGTTTTTTTTTTTCAGCAAAGTCTGGAGTGCAGTATCCCTGTGAGGTTACCGTGGCTTTGATTCAGGAGAAAATTGACCTCAAAGGAAACCCCAGAAGCAAAATTATATTTGTGAATTTGCCTCCTTCTCTGACACTGGTGAAATGAATTTACTCATAATGGCTTGATAGGCTGATATTTACTGAATTTCATGTAGCTGAGCATCAGGAAACTGAATCTCTAACTCCAATGAGCTGTGAACTGGCCCCCAGATTACCAGTATGGAAACCGTAGTCGTAAACACATGAGGGTGAGAGTTACTGTAATAGGCAGACCCAGTGCCCTGTGCATGTACTTGCCAGAGGCCAGCAGCTGATGCCGAGGGCAGGTATAGAGGATGTACGTGGTATTATCTGGCACATTTTTTCAGCTTCAGTCTCTGTGGGTGAGGGATTTTCCTCAGTAAGTAGCTGCAGGCAGACCACCATGTTTAATAGCCTTCAGTGGCGTTTCATGAACAGATCTAATCCCCTTTTGAAATGATTGCTATTTCTGCACCTCACATTATCCCGTGTCACAGAGTTCAGCGATACAATTATGTGCTTGGTGAAAAAGTTTCTTCCTATGCTTTGTTTTAAATCTGCTACCAGACTGTGTCACTCAGATAAATATCGAGTAGGGAACAGACTTTCCCTATTTGCTTTAGCAACAGCACGTTGCATGTGGAACCTCGTATTTTATACCCATCCAATCATTCCATTTCCAAGTGAGCTCCTGTTTAGTCATTTCCTCATATGGAAGTCACACCACCCTGCTGTCCCACCAGCACTGCTTCCAATTGTATTATGTTCCTTTCGAGATGGTGTGACCAGAGTAGTACTCAATATTCCATGAATATATGCCCTTGGGATTTATACAATGGCATTTAGTTTTAATGGCATAGTAATTTCTGTTTTGTTTTGGTGCTGGTTTGTTGTTGTTTTTGTTTTTTTTTGTTTTGTTCTGGGTTTTTTCCCCCTATTCTTTAGCTATTAATTCCCCAAACGCTTTTTTAACCACTGTTGAGCACTGAGTTACTTCCAGACAAGCAGCACAAGGTTTCAAGATTTCTTTCCTGACTGATTGTACCTTCTTTACACTCTATCAGATACATTTTATGTTGTTTTATTTTTCCCCATGTGCATTACTTTGCAGTTACTGGCACTGAAATCTGCCTGCCATTATCTCCACGTTGTATAATCCCTCTGCAGCTCTGCACCGTCAGCTTGACTTCAGCTTTTCCTCACAGTTGGGTCTGGCTGCTCTGAACCACTCTGCACCCCCTGTGAACTTCATTGCTGCAATTACCTCCCTTTCCCCTTTTCAAGGACATGCACAAATGTGCTATTTAATACTGATGTCTCAAACCCTCACTGGACTCTGCTGGGAAATTCACTTCACTGTGTACTTGGACCATATCTGTGTCCTTTGTGTTGTAACTTCTCAGTAGTTACTAATTCAGAAGAGTGCATTCCTACATATATCCTGATACCTCAGACGCTTAACGGTCTTTGGCAAGGATCTTGTTCAAAGCCTTTTGAAAATCCAAACATGTACACCTCCAAGATACGATCCCTTTGCTTGCATACTAATGTCTCATTTCTTTCATTTGAAATGAGTATTTCTTGCCTCACGCACGCTCTAGAAGGATTCCTGTGTGCCTCTGGAAGATTTGAGGGTGGCTACTCGTGTGTAAATGCCAGAGAAGATCATTGTCAAAGAGTAACTACAACTATTTACCGGACAAGTTTAAGTTGACCCACATCAGTTGGCTTTGAATTTAATTACATCAATGCAGTTTATTTGGCCAAGGGAAGAGAGAGAGTTTCCACTTCCCCTTCACTGTTTGATAACGTGTGCTTTTATAACAGAGGTAGCTTCTTGATGAGGAGAGCAAGGCAAATGATGTTTCCAAGCCCTCCCATGTCATATGACAAGCATCGGCTTGTCCTCTGAGCAACCACTGCGCGTCTGGAGCCCTGCTTCCAGAAAAGGGGCCAGGCAGCACCTGCTGGTGGGAAGGACAGAATAAATCTTTTTCTTTTGCTTCCATGCACGGCCTTGCTTTGCTTTTCATTGAACTGCCCATGAGTTTCATCTGATTTTCTCCCCCTGGTCCAGCTGAGAGGAGGGGGTGGGAGTGATAGAATGGCTTGGTGAGCTCCTGGCACCCAGCCAAGGACAAACCACCACCCACACAAAAAGTGAATCTGACACTGAGCACATTCTACAGGCATCTCTCAATCTAGTGCAGAATATGACAACATTTTGGGACAACGTAGCCAAACCGTGTAGTGGATGTTAAATGCCTGTACCGTCAGAACAGATATCACATGTCTATGATAACCAAGGTGAGAAGCTCCAGGAATAAAAATGGAGGCAAATATATTTTTTTTTTTGGGGGGGGGAAGTAGCTGTTGTTCAGAGACTGGCTGGACATCAGTCTATTTCTGGGAGGTGGTGAGTGATTTCCTTTGCATGACTTGTTCTGGTTTTCTTTCCTTCATCTTTCCTTTCTCAACCTCTGAGTTTTCTTGCTTTTGCTCTTCCTATTCTCTCCCCTGTCCTGCTTTTAAGGAGAGAAGGAGGGGGAATGAGCATTAGCTGTGTGGTGCTTATGTTGCTGGTGGGGGGTAAACGGCAACATTAAATTTCACACACGCTTTTAGAAAACAAATAGTGGTGTCAAATTTTTTAATATACATATGTAAATGCAACTTTGAGATTTACCTACAGTCATTTTTATCAATGCATTTTAAACATAGTAGATAAATAGCCAAACTTATTTGTTATCCAGATTTAATTTTTACAGTGTTCTATTACACCCAAAGTTAGCCAGTTTCCATAAAGAGTATTCAGCAGCTTGATTATTTTAAAAACTTATTTTTCAGGTTTAAAAATAAGATTCATGGAAGTCTTACATTAAACAAAAGAACAACCAATACATCATTTTATAAAATGGTTTAATGGATGCATGTCTGATACAGTGATAATAAATTTACTGAATTCTAATTATTCACTGTTGTAAACATTTTACAAAAGAATCATGATTTACCTGGATGGATACACAGTCCTTATGTATAATTATTTAGAGTGAATCAGTGGAACATTAAAGAATAAAGCTGACAAGATCCTTTTTGCATATTCTTTTGATATGATTCCAGCGAAAGAAACAGCATTGTATAAAAAGTATACAGGAAAGGTTGTTCTTATCATAACCATCAAACTCTGGAAATTGTAAATACCAGTTCAATTGGTTGAAACAAAGTTATAATAATTGTAATCAGTCAGAAATTACAGTAAGAAATGTTATCCAGTTACATGTAGCTGTCAAAACAATGCATTTCTTTCCTTGTCGGTTGATATTTCTTTTCCAACAAGACAGAAAAACAATTGCAGGTGTTGAAAATAATTTTCAAAATTCAAGACAGTCATGGCATTTTCTTTGCAGAAGGTAAACGGTACACCAAGGCTCAGGGGCTGTAAAAACTGGTTCCAAGTGGAAAGAAAGTGCGAATAACCTGCACAGATAGTTTAAAAAGCGGCTGATGCCATCATTCACTAACAGAATCATTGTTTTCTTTTTGCATAGTTCACACATTACTGGGAATGTGACAGGGTGTGCTATTTTTGGCAAGAGAAAAAAAGTGATACTTGTATGAGCTGCCATGTTAGACATGCTGGATCCATGCAGAATTCAGGTAGAGGGCTGCTACCTCATGTTATTAGACACTGAATACTGATTTTGTTTTTGTTGAAGCAGTTCTGTGATAGCCAACAGCTTCTTAAGAACATGCTGTAGAAAAAAAAACCCACCAAACCTATGTTAGCAACTATAAAAAAACAAAACCTATCTTGCTTGAGAGAATTAGGTAGTTTAAAATATATTTACGCACACACAAACTCCCCCTCCCAATTCCCTAGTCACTAAGAATTACTTCAAAAGACAACTGTAAAACAGAAATATGAAATCTATCTGCACCCATGGAGAACCATTAAGTCTTGTCAACTTAACCTGAGAATTATAAAATGAGAGCGATCTCTTATGTGTTAAAACAATCTGTAAACCAAAAATCCATTCTCAGGTATTTTTCCCATGTGAAAGTGCAAAATTGGGCCAAGAAAAAGAAAAAAAAAAAGTCTGCCAACAACAACAACAAAAAAGTAATAATATAATTTACTTCTGCACAGGCAGAACTGCCCTCTTTTAACTTTCTGAAAATCTGGTCATTAAACCAAATCTGAACATAGACATAAAACAGTCTAAGAAATTGTATTGCTAACAAACTGTCAGGAGCTCAATTATTTTTCCATTATAGTAGAATTATGTTCAACTACAACAGGGTGATCCTGAACCATTAGGGCACTTACAGGAGGATAAGGGGAAACAAATTCAAGAGTTTTCTTTATGGAAATCCATGAGGAGAAATTACTCCTCTGAAGTAAAAATATAAATGTATTGAGGAAACATGTGTAATCATTAAGTATTTCAGATACAGGCCTTGTGAAAGAAATTATATCCCTTACCTCTAAGCAACACATATTTAGTACTGGAAACTTCTACTATCCTGCCTTGCCAGTCTAGTCATCATTTTTGCTTTTTCAAGACTAGCAGTAACTGTAAGTGAATTATGAACTTGAACATGATTGACTGTTTTCCCCTCATATGACACTGAAGAGGTAAATTGTAGTAGTTATTAAACTGGATTAGTTTTGAACTGCTATAATGAAGTTTTATCTCATTTTTAATTCCTTGAGTTATCTTCTGCCAAAGATTATTAAATACAACTATATTTTCACCTTTTGTAAAATCACCATAAGATTTCCCAGTAATCCCCTTATTTAAAAAACATCACTGCTGAAAGATGCATTATTTGAGTAACATCTGCTGCCAGGCGAAAGAAATATGGATTTATTGTCTACCTGGGTTTAAATTAAGGCCTTCAAAGAGTCAGAATATAGGAAGCCCAGTCTTTAAACCATGAGAATAATAAGAAATTTGATCACAATAAGTTATTTTGAAAACTGCCTCTGATGAGTCATGAAATAAACAGTGTAAGCTGATACTGATTAAATTTAAGGAAGACGATCTCTAAAGAAAAAGTCCCTAAATCATTAGCATTAAAAAGGGAAGACTACTTAAATTATCTCCTGCACAGCACAGTATATTAGTCAAGCATACCAAAACATATTACTGTGCAATAAGTAGAATTGCCAACTTGAAGTTCATCATAATTAGTAGACCATAGGCAAGTATTTACTTTTGTAGTATTTTGAGATAATGGATTGTCATGTGAATTTTGTTCCTCTTAAAAAATAATCACTTAAATGTACAACTCCAGACATCCCCACTTAGATAATATGAGTGAGATTTCCATAAGCAATGCACTGACATTCTTCTCATCCCTATTGTGTCAGCAGCATTGCATGCTATGTGATTAGTTTTGTTTGATAGTATTTGTCGTGGTTTTACCTCTGCCAGCAGTAAAACACCATGCAGCCGCTCACCCACCATTTCCCCCACACTTACAGACACCCTCCTGTGGGATGGGAAGGAGAATCAGGAGAGAAAGGTAAAACCTCATGAGTTGAGATAAGGACAGTTTAATAGAAAAGAGAAGAAACAATAGTAATAACAAAGTTACTAATAATATATAAAATGAGTGATATAGAACACAATAGCTAACCCCTCCAACACCTCTCCCTGCTCCCCCTGTCTGGTTCTGTCAGCTATCCTGGCTGAGGACCATCCCAGTTTCTGAAGAAAATTAACCGTATCCTAACTGAACCCAGGACTTTATCCACCCCTTATGCTATACCATCTATGTAATACCTTAGCAGTGTTAGTTAACAAGCAACGTTCATGCAATTTATTCACTGTCTGTTCTCTCCCAAAATCAAATCCCCTTGTGGTATGCATTGGACTTCTCTGTCCTCCCTCATCACCTACCAGGTGCACCCAGGCCCTTGAGTGAAAGCAATCCCATGGATGGGTTTGCTTTTGCCTGAAGCAGGACTCACCCAGACTATATTCCCTAATACAGTCTTCAGATGTACTATAGGCACTTTATCTCCTTCTATAGCATATGGGAGTTTTGAGTGAGCAGGGCCAGCTTGAATGGCAGATCCTCTTGTGTTAACTAACTAGGTGGCCTTTGCTAAATATGTGTCCCAATGTTTGAAGGTCCCAACCCCCATTGCTTTCAGTGTAGTTTCTAATAGTCCATCATACCATTCAATTTTCCCTGAGGCTAGTGCATGATAGGGGTTGAGATACACCCACTCAATGCTGTGCTCCTTGGCCCAGATGTCTATGAGGCTGTTTCAGAAATGAGTCCCATTGTCTGACTCAATTCTTTCTGGAGTACCATGTCACCACAAGATCTGCTTTTCAATGCCCAGGATGGTGTTCTGGGCAGTGGCATGGGTCACTGGATATGTTTCCAGCCATCCAGTGGTTGCTTTCACCATTGTGAGCATGTAGTGCTTACCCTGGAGGGTTTTTGGGAATCTGCTAGGCCTCTCCATATTTATATTTCAACCATTGTCCTCCATACCCCTAGGGCTTTATCCGCTTGGCTTGCTTGATCACAGCACATTTCACGTGCATGAATGACCTCTGCAATAGTGTCCATGTTGAGGTCTACCTCTTAATCTTGGGCCCATCTATATGTTGCATCTTGTCCTTGATGTCCCGAGGTGTCATGGGCCCACAGAGCTATAAATAATTCACCCTTATGCTGCTAGTCCAAATTCACCTGAATGACTCAGATCTTGGCATACAGATGGGTTTGACCCCTCTATAGCTTGATGGCACCATGGTGCACTATGCACCAGTATCTACTTATACTCCTATGGGTCTGACGTGCCAGGCCATTGGATACACAAAGTGCAGTAAACCAAATTGTCTCTTCCCTTCACCTGACTGGATGCAGGGGCCCTTTAAACCTGATCAGAATCACTTACTTCTTGTGGAAATGACTTAGAGATCCCCTCAAGAGAACTGGAAGCAAGATCAACTCTTCTACTCTGTCTGGGGAATTTCCCATTGGAAACTGGAGCTGCATTTTTCCTGGAAAAATCCCTTTTTATGATTGTTTTCCCTCATAGCTCATGGACTCCTGCAGCTAGGGTTGAAGCAGGTTTTCCATCCCATTTCCTCGTGTCATCTCCGTGGTCATGTAGGTAGAACCACAGACTACCACGTGGTGTGTACCTCCCATATTCTTTCTCTTGGGCAGGGGAGGACCTACTCTTAATAGCTGAGACAAGGGCCCTTCAGGTGGAGAGTAGGACATCTTTGATTTTCTGGACCTCCTGGGATAATTCTGCCACAATTGAAATTCAGGCCTGTGTGGAGGTAGAAACACTCCATATTGCCAGAGATGGCCAGCTATTTCCTCCACTGTTTGTCCCTGGCTATCTCTCCAGGACACTACTGCCAATGAGTTGGCATATGTTAGTGGTGTGCACTTGACTTGGTGTGGGTCTGTGGGTGGCTGCTCGCCATTCTGACCATTATAAATAATCTCCAGCACTGCTAATTCCCTCAGGTACTGCATACCTCTTTCTATGGTGGTCCACTTGCCCAAGTAACAGGTATCCTCCTTGAAGGGGTACCTTTTATTTATACTTGACAGGAGTCGCCTCTAAAGGCTGAAGGGCTTATGGATGTTTTACAGTTGCCTTGCCAATGCCCTCTTCCCTGGATAGGGATCCCAGCTGCTTGGCCTCCTTTCCCTCTAAATCCAAGCTACCAGCCCTGCCATCCCAGCACTGGAGCAGACAGGTGATAATCTGCTCACCTATCAGGTGGTTGAAATCCTTTCAAACATCTTGCAGCTCACTTATGGACAGAGATCCAGTGATCATATCTGGTTCTTCCTCCTGTTCTCATGCTGATCCTGGCTCATTGTTATCCCTTACTACGCAAACTGATTTTTTTAATGTATTTCTTTTTCTGGATAGGAGTGACTGACACTGGCACAGGTTGGTTCTCCGGTTCATCTGTGGTACCTGCCAGTCTGGCTTTAGGTTCAGAGACCTCCTTTTCCCCTTTAGGGTGCTGAGTAGTGTTGAAAAGGACTTGATAGGTGTGGGCAAGGCCCTGACACATTGCAGTAAATTGTGTCTCTTGGGAATTGCCAGATTGACAACAGACCTTTTCTAAATACCATGAATGGTGAGGAAGAAGGTACCGGTAAGTTCTGTGGCCGAGCACAACAGAAGGCAGACAGGGGATCCCCAGAACCAGGGAAACCCTAGGAAGAAAGGGGAGACCTGGCAGGAGTCAGCAGCTCTCGTGTGTGAGGCGGAGAGACTGACATGGCTGGGGGTGTGCCTGGACAACCGTGGGAGATTTAAACACAGCAAAACCGGAAGCGACACTCAGACTGTGAATGGCGAGGCAGCAGCCTTCTCTCTGGTTGGAACGCAGCCAGCAGGGCATGTGGCAGGGCACACAGGTGTGTCCTGTATCCTGCTTGCTGACCAACAGTACAGGGGAGTGCACAAGGGATGTTCAAAAATGGTCAGCACTCATGTGAGAACCAAAACCTCTGCTGTGACAAAGACAGCACCTTTGAGGTCTGATGTGTCCACCCAGACAGAGCTAGCCAAGAAGGCCATCACCAGAAGGAACATGGAGACCCAGCAAGAGCTTTCGCACAAACACGCAGGTGTCCAAGTCTCTGGGGGAAGGGCGTGCCGGAGTCGGGCACTGTTAGTGA
>JAAGNO010011410.1:0-28086 GCA_033439905.1 Ceryle rudis
AAAAAAAAAAAAACAAAACCAAAAACCAAACACGCCAAACTAAAATTCCCCCAAAAAACCAACAAACCAACCTGGGCGGTGCCAGGTGGCACTTCCTCCACATAATAAGCTAATTTCCTATATACTCACCATGGACAGAGATGGAACAGTGCTTGAGGACAGTTCTCATAAGTGCTATTACCTCTAATGCAGCCAAATAACTCAGTCAATCACTCGAGATACTTAACTGGACAGCATATTAATGTTTGCTAGATTGATAGGACCTCGCAGAGGCCATCAAACAAAGGGCATTTTATAATTGCTGATAATGTAACTCCTAGGATGATAAATTGCAGGTTCCTTTTTGTTACAGTTTTACAATGACCTCTGGTGTGAAATAATTAGCAGGAAACTTTGTTGATTTATAGGCTACTACTCAACCAATTCCCATAGTTACAGTGCTGTCTGGTTTCTGCCATTCTTCAAATGAACAGATGTGCCATACACATTTCTGCTTTGACCAGCAGTATCTTCTGTGGATGCTGTTGACAGATAAAGAGTGATCCTACTTCCCTTCTCAAAAGCTAACAGAGACAGGTGAATCTCTTATTCAACAGTGGTACCTGGCATGCGGCAAGTCCCACCATTTTAACTTGTCTTTCATTAGATCATTTTTTTTCCTTTAGCGCAAAGAACCCCCAATTTCAGCTGAAAATTATTATAAATCTTCACAGAGCCTAGCTGAAACTCCAATGTCTTACCTAATGCACACGAAGAATTCTAGATTCTAATAATGGCTTCCTAGCAAAACCAGACAAGGAGTCGAGAGATTCTGCAAATGTAATTTTGTCTCGTATCAACTAAACTTGAAATAAGCTTCCTTTTTCTTTTTAAAGCTTTTGGATTCCACCCTGCCTCCACCCTCCACATTTCAAGGTGACACTTCTGTTCCTGGAAACTGGAAAGGTCTGATCTGACATTCAACATAAGTGTGATACAAACTTCTAACCCAACTGCATAGATTTCTAGATCATTAATGCATAGCAGAAACAGCAGCAATTGGACAGTCACAATGACAAATGTGAATCCATAGCATCTGCTGAATACTTACCCAGTAGTCTTCAAATCTGACAGTAACAAGCTAATTAACACTTTAACACCATCACTTCTGTAAAAGGACCTTTCAAAATGCCTTGTCTGCCCTATATTTCATGGTTACGTGAAGGAATTGTTGCTACATAATAATTGTCAACCTACACTGCACTTAATGTCAGTTCTTCAGTTATTGTGGGGTTGCTCAGAATTTCAGTGCAGATACCAGCAGAGATTTAACCGTACCTTCTTCAAAGGGGTTACTAAACTCAAATTAAGTTGAGATTCAATATTTTTAAACATGAAAGCAGGGAAAGTCTGTAGTAATTAAGTCTGATTTGAATAATCCACACAATCACAGAATGGTGCAAGTTGGAAGGGATCTCTGGAGGTCATCTTGCCCAACTCCCAGGGCAAGCAAGGTTACCTAGACAGGTTCTCCAGGACCATGGCCAAATGGCATCTCCAAGTATGGAAATTCCACAGCCTTTCTAGGCAGCCTGTTCCAGTGCTCCTGTCCATGGACACCACTGACTAGAACATGGATCCATCTTCTTTACAGCCTCCTTTCCAATATTTAAATATATTGAGATTCCCACTGAGCCTTTTCTTTAGGCTAAACACTCCCAGCTCTCTCAGATTTTCCTCAGAGGACAGATTCTCCTGTCAATTAAGCATCTTAGCAGACACTCTCCAGTTGTTCTTCATCTCTCTCTTTAGTACCAGGAATTGTGAAACTGGACACAGCTGTAGCCTTAACAGTGCTGAGTGAAGGAGAGAGATCACTTCTCTCAACCTGCTGGCAATACTCCTCCTAATTCAGCCCTGGATACCCTTAGGCTTCCTTGCCAGAAGGTACATTTCTGGCTCATGGTCCACTTGTTGCCCACAAGGACCCTCAGCCCCCCTTCTGCAAAGCTGCTTTCCAACTGGTCAGCTCCCAGCATACATTGACACGATTCCTCCCTGCATGCAGGATTTTGCCCTTCCAGTTGTTGAACCGTCTGAGGGCCCTGTCAGCCAACTTCTCCTGTGGAGGTCCCTTGAGACAGCAGCACAACCCTCTGGGCATATCAGCCACTTCTACCAGTTTGGTGTCATCAGAGTGGTTGAGGGTAGACTCTGCCCCATCATCTAAATCATTAATGAAGATCACAGAATCATAGACTCATTATAGAATCATAGAATTGTCAGGGTTGGAAGGGACCTGAAAAATCGTCTAGTTCCACCCCCCCGCCAATGACAGGGACACCTCCCACTAGAGCAGGTTGTTCAGAGCCCCATCCAGCCTGGTCTTAAAAACTTCCAAGGATGGGGCTTCAACCACCTCTCTGGGTTGGAAAGGACCTCTAGGATCATCAAGTCCAACCTTCATCCTAACATCTATCTATCCGTTAGACCATAGCGCCAAGTGCTACATCTACTCGCTTTTTAAACACCTCCAGGGATGATGACTCTGCTACCTCCCTGGGCAGCCCGTTCCAGTGCCTAACCACTCTCTCAGTGAAGAATTTATTCCTAATATCCAATCTAAACCTCCCCTGATACAACTTGAGGCCATTTCCAAAAATGTTTTCCAAGACTTTTCCAAGATGTTGAACAGGATTGGACCCAGTATTGACTCCTGGGATGCACTGTTAGTTACCACCTTCAATTAGACTTTCCGCTGATCACCATGCTATGGGCCTGGCCATTCAGACAGTTTTCAGTTCACCTCCCTGTCTGCTCATCCAGCCCATATTTCATCCAATTCTCTATGACGATCTTAGGGGAGACAGTGTCCCTAGTCTTAGTGAAGTCAGGGTAGACAACATCTACTGGTCTTCCCTCTTAGAGGGACAGGACCCTTGTAAACATAACCTTGAAAATGCCAAAGTCTGCTCTCCTGAACTCCAAGGCTATGATCTCCCTATCATTAAAAAAAAAAAAAAAAAAAAAAGAAGCCAGTACACTTTTTTACTATTAAAAGTTATTAGGAAATTGTAAACATCAAAGTTACCACCATTGTCACCAACCAGACTGTAGGCTCTGAAGCTGGGTCCAATTCAGGTTAAAACGTTTGGTTCATGAAGATCTGCTTGCTTTAAACTGGGCATATGCCTTTCCTTTTGCCACTTTACTTCCCCAAATGCCAAAAGCTGTTTGTGGGCATGTCAGACATCTTCTTCTGGGTAGTTCATCACCTGCATGCTGAGCCTGGTAAGGATACAATTAAGTTAATGATCCTCCAGGCTCTTATCAGTATCTGATCCAGTAGACGAGAGTGGAACTACCACACACTAATAGGTCAGTGCTCCCCCGAAAACAGTGGGAATGGGTTACTATTCATATCCCAGGCTGTGCATGAGCCTTTCCCAACATACGCTTAACCAAAAGGCAGCAGTTGGAGTTCAATTTCCTCCTCATCCTGTGGGATTTTAGATGTTTACCTCTAATAAACTGTCACACTGCCAGCAGACTGTTCCCTCCACAGGACCTGCAGCTTGTTGAAGAGGTAGCAAGAGGTGAAGCTTTCACTGAAACTGAAAAGTGCTTAGTGATGGCAGAACAGGAACAGAGGAAGTGAGTGTGTAGAAGGAACTTGTACTGGTTTTGGGTTTTTAAATTGAAAGATGAATAAGAAAATACTCCCTGTGAGTAAAAGGTTTAAGGATTCAGCCAGATTTTCAATTAAAAGAATTCCTGTGCATGATTGTGTCTAGTTTCCCTTTTTGTAAATGTTAGCAGGGAAACCTTTAAAGTTATTTTTTTCAAATAGTTTTCTCCGGTGTTGAACTTACGTAGAAACCTAGAGAAGAAAGGACTAAAACCATGGGAACACGTGTCATTTTTGCAATGAAATGCTTTGCTGTCTCTGGATAGCAGCTCATGAAGGAAAAGGTTGGCATTTCTCATAAGTACTTGCTGCTTTAGCCCATGACACTTCACATGCTCAGCTTTTCATCAGCAACATTTTGTAGGAACAAAATTCAATGCAGGCATCTCTCTGCACACAGGGGGCTGACCTTTCACACACTGCCAATCTGCACATAACAGACCTTGCAACAAACAAAGAGGTACTCATGCACCAGCTTCTAGTTCCAGCCCTTCACATCCAAGTGCACTGAGGTTACAGTACTAGGTGTGTACCAGTTTTACCGGTTTGATAGGTTTCCTTTTTTTGACTCAGCTCAGCAGTGGCATCCAACACTTCTGCAAAGAGTACAGTCTGGTTTTGTTTATATTGCTGACAGCCCATTATTTCCTTTTATTACCAAATATTTGCTTTGCTTTAAAAAACAAACAGCACTGAGTTGTTTCTTCTTAACTTGAAATAAGGTCTTCAGCCACTCTTCCTCGTGGATTTATCTCCTCATTAAGACTGTTACAGAGACTAAAACGACTAGATTAATATTTAAAATTATATCTTCAATTGTCTAAATTCTACTTGCTAAAGCAATGTAAGCAAATCTATTCTTATCTTTCTCAATTACAGAGTACACTGCAGCTAATTCACACTGAAAGAGCCATAAAATGTGAGCAATGAGGAGTCTAAATGCCCCCTTCTCCCAGTAGTATACACCTGGCTTTTGAGCAGAAGAGGCAGAGCTTGAAATGTCAAAGACATGACACTTGTTACTACTTGTTAAAGCAGCTCCACCTCAGCTGAATACCTGCCAACATGAAGATACAGACAAGGCATGCAGGGCTAATCTACGGAGAGGGTAACTGGAGAATCGTGGTACATTAAAATACAATACGTAGTCCATATTCATTCTCCAGAAGGAAACATATGGTGCAGGAACAGACATTTCTACCACACTTGCTAAAACAGGAGAGCAATTTAGTTGTATTTATGCATTCATACAAATTCTTAATCTTAGTCTTGTTGTGTTTGAGACAGTTCAACTTCACAAGCCTCTTAAAATAAGATTTGCCCTGGTCACTGACAAATGGAATCCAAGAGCAAGCCAACATCTTTTGCATTTGTTTCTCTGCTAAGCGAGCCTCTGTGTGGAGATGACAACACTGAATCACTGTCATAATTGCACTGGCCAAAATCATATCTTTTCATCTTATTAGAGGGGTGAAAGCCACTAGATGATTAGAGAGGTGCTCTTTAAAGTTTATCTTTTAAGTGCAGTGAGAATATGAGTTTAGATCTGTTGTTTCCAATTATGAGAAAGCAGGTATTTTTCATTGTTCTTTCATCCCTTTTTCTTTCTTTCTTTACTCTTTAAATAGGGCACATTTGTCACTTTCCAGTAAACTCCAGTTATAATTTGTAAACGAACCCTGAAAGTTTAATGAATCATGAAACATTAGTCAACACAATACATTATTATTATATTTCTATCCTTGATGCTTCCTGCAGTTTTCATTTACTCTGCTTCTGAAAGCATACTGTTGCTTTCATTCAACATAGCCTTGCTTTCATTTCCCTCTGTGTTCCTATCATTCTTCCTCCCTCTAATTTCTCCATTGTCATTATGGCAAGGCAAATAGAGGGAGAAAGAAATTAGGTCCATTAAAAAGAAAAGCAGAAAGCTCCTTCTTTGCCTTAACAAATAAACAATTATTTTTCTCTCATTCATTTTATTTTTTTCTTCCCCAGTACTCAAGGCTAAAGATAAATTCCAGCACCGCTGAAAGCTGTGGTCATCCCCTTCCTTCATGGATGCTTGTATTGAGTTTGTTCAGAGAGAGCAAGAAGGGAAAATGAAATAAAATTTCTACATCTGGTCTGACCAGTATTGAAACACACTCATCTTGCACTTCATCTAGTGTTTAATTGCACTGGGTTTAGTTTTACCCTCAATTACATCTGTGCAACCGTGACTACAGCACTAAAATGTATGCAACATTACTGGGTATGAGAAAGCTCACAAATCATTAACAACAGCCAGAGGATAGCCTACAGAACTATTCCCTCTCAAGGAAAGGTATTGAGAGGGTTAGAAGGTGACTAATCTTAGCCCGTAGTGTTACAGTATGAAGAGACACACCAACTGGCTTTACTATAATAGCACAATCTTTTTGTTCTGAAAATGAGAGGTGTGTAATTTAACACTACACTCAGTTTATAGTTCTCTTTCTCCCTTTCTAAATCAGTGTTGAGGTTTGTTTGTTTTGTTTTAATTGGAGTGGTATAATTCAGGACTCCTAAGATATATAGGCATGAATGATACAGAATTACTCTGAAAAACTAGCATCAGCTAGAAGTCACTGTAGTTCTACCTTATTCATACAAAGGCTGAATTCTGGGAAGTGTCAGGAATGTGTTCTTTGGCATCAAAGCCAAGACCCATAGCATTTCACAGGATTGGACATAAAAACATATAAGGATTATTCCCACAGCACATGCATGTTTTACAGAATATTAGTAAACTAAGGGCTGAACAGATGCAAAGCAAAATAAAATTAAGAAAAAGGGTGAAGTCTTAAGACCTATGATTTTCAAAATACAACCACCATCACTACAGTTTTTCTGACTTCCTAAGAGAAAAGATGAGCAGATCTAGAAGAATCAGTATTGACACACTATTCTACACATCAAAAGGAAGCCTCAAGCAAGGATTTCCCAACAGCATTGTCCAAATGCTAAACAGCATAATCCAGTCATGGTTGCATGATGTCCACTAGATTTCTCTGAAAAATATAGGGATTGTCAAAGAATGCTTTAAATTTAATTTTCATATAATCACATTTCCCAAGAGCCTTCTTTACCTTATGTTATTAACAGAAGCAATATCAAAATCACACTTAAAACTGTGTTATCGTGATCCTTGTGAAATGTAGAGCCAGATGTAAATTTTAAAAGGCAGATATTTTTGTCCTCCTGAAGTCTGAATCTGACTTTAAAACTAGGAAATTCATCTTCCCAAGTTTCTGCTTCTGACAGAGCTTAGGTTGTAGCAGTGAATCAACAGGACAGACAATTAGGTGTGAGCACACACGTGCACGTGCGTGTTGAAGGATAAGCAAGGACAGGATCTCTACCTCAAGTAGAAAGGAAACTTTAGAAGTAATCTCTCCTATAAGTAAAATTTGTCATATCTTTACAACCTGGGAACTTAATACAAATGCTTTTGTAGCAGCCAACCACAGAATGGTGGGGAAGTTTTTCCACATGTTCAGGTGGAACATCCTGGGTTCCAGTTTTGTGCCCATTACCCTTTTTCCTGTGACTGGGCAGCACTGAAAAGAGGCTGGCCCCATCTTCTTAACAGCCACCCTTTAAATTAGGTTGTATCAAGTAAAAAGTACAGAAAAATTACCTAGTATCACAGGGGGAAAAAAAAAAAAAAGTAATACCAAATCCAGTCAAAACCATGTCAGGTAATTACAGGGTAATGTATAGGCAGGTGGGACATAAATAATCCAGGTGATATAGCACCCCAACTGTTGTTAGAGAAAGTGACAGGAAAGTAGGAAGGTACTGGACAAAACTTCAGCTTTTACAGCTCCAGTGCAAGATGTGAACTAGACAAACCCTGTACCTATTGATTGTAATATGAATTCATCAGTGATTCAAACCAAAAATAAATAAATGTCATTGACTTCAATCCAGCTCCTATGTCCATGATGAAGTACCCTTTGGCTTAAACAAAATACACAAGAGACAGTGGTCTAGGGAACAGACAAGGAAACTCCGGAGTATTCTGCATCAGTAGAGCCGAGTTTCACTGAATACAATTTCAGTTTAGAGGAATAGTAAAACACACAGATGGGTAAGAAACTCTGTCCTGACTCTCTTCATTGAGGACACCCAGAGAAGCATGCTGAATTGGTTGCAAACAAAGGGAAAAAGAAATATTAAATAAGACCTCTGAAATCAAGAAAATATCTTTGTGGTTCTCCTCAGTTTCACAATTCAGTGATGTGGGCTGCTGTTGCTCCATAAGGTCAGCTGCAATAACTGATTTTCTGTCTCTAAGCCCTAGAAGATTTGCATTTCTTTCCAAATGGCTCCTCAGCAGGTCTGACGTCAGCTCAAAGCAGAAGAGAACACAGAGACAGTTCTCTTCTTTCCATTTTATCCTTTAAGATGCAACTCCAGGTTGAAAAGAACATCATGCAAAAGGAAAATAAATAACTCTGAGAAAAGGTTTGTATGGAAAAGCAACATTCTTCTCTAAGCAATTCTATAATAACAGCTGATCACCATATTATGTATATATTTGTTTCTGTCTACAAATATTCTGTGAAATAGATCAGTGCCGATGGCTTTGGAAAGGAGAGGGACTTAAAATGACACTGCCATTCTCAGTTGGTGTTCTGCTATTGTGAAAGAGAAATCTGGAGAGTGCACAGTTCAGTGGATACATAAATAAATAAATATTTCAGCCCACAATCTGGTCAACAATAAACACAAGAATAAAATAAGCCATCCCGGTTTAGAAGATATCTAATAAAAGGCAGCTCTCCATCAGTCGGTTAGCACCAAACAGAAATCTCACATCAGTATAAGAAGAAATGCAGCAGGAAGCAAAACAAACTCAAGAGATTCACCAAATTCCTGTGCCTGAAGCAAGCTAAAAAGCAGAACCAGTAATCAGAAATCCTAAGAGATGTATGACATCTAAGACTTTTCTGGTATTTACAGTTCAGAATTCTATCTTGGATGAGGGACAAAACTGAGAATTCTTTATCTTTTTAGTGAAAGCACATGTTTTCATGCATTCTTTCCATAATTTTAATACAGATTCATTGTTTTTAAAACCCCGATTATCTCAAAGTTTTTAACTTTCTAGAATGTATCCCTCTAGGTTACTTCACTGTACTACATTTAACATAACTAAGAGTGCACACTTCTGGAAAATGTGATTCTCTCAGAACAAACTATTTTCTCAATAATGACAAAGAAATTTGTTAACACACCTGACTTGTCAAAACAGTTACTGAATTTGACTGGTGATCTCTTTAGGTCACAAGGCCCTCCCTCACTCAGTACCTAACACTGCAAACCGGGGCTCCAAGAAGTTATGGAATCACCATTCTTGGAGTTATTCAGAACTTAACTCCTCAAGGCCCTGAGCAACCTGATCCAAGTTAGTCCTGTGGTGAGTGGGACTGTTCTTTAGTAAGACGATTGCCAAAGCTTTCTTCTAACCTAAGTTATTCTATGGTTCAGGTCTCTAAGTGCTTGTGAGCAGGCAATAAGAAGCCAATGAAAAGTATCACACATCTTACAAAGCACAAACATGCAGATGATAGTTACCTGATAAATACTTTGATAACAGGATAAAAATGTTAGTTTGATCTCAAACTATGCTGACAATTATTTTTGCCTCTTAATTCTACTACGCACTTTCACAGATTCCATGTATCTGTGTGAAAATGGACCAGCAGTGAAAATAATTAGGAATCGCCAAACAAGAACATGAAAATTAAGGGACATAAGTCAACATAGACAAATTATTAAGCACAGTGTACAGAAATGTTATCTACATGTACTAACTTGCAATCACAAATTCATAGACATAATAGTTACTTCTTATTCTGCATTCTGAGCTCAGAAAGAAATGTAAGAAAGAAAAATGGGCTATCATGGGGAAAAATAATGGAGGAATGCCTGTGTCACTGATTAATACTCATGTGGAAATAAAAGCATGATTATATTCTTCTAGCATCACATATATACAAAGCCATACATATGAATTAACTAAATGTTCCATATTATATAGAACAATTATTAATACACACCTTCACAGGACATTGTTTATTATGCCGATAAAAATGACATTTTTCAACTCCACAGTGTGTTTCTCAGCATCAACAAAATAAGTATTACTAATTATTTTCTTTCATAGAGACCAGAAGAACCTTTCATTGGTATCACTAACTTCTCCAGATGCTAGGATTTTTCCAGTTTTTTGATAGCAGAAACAGAACTTCATTACACCATCTATATTAAATTGGGAAAGCACATTCCAGTGGGTACCAGGACAGTGACTTCTCAATACATACAAGCAAAACAGTTTCAGCATTTTATTTCTCGTAGACTACTAAGTTCCAGTATCCTGTGAAACAAATCTCTGAGGCTTTGTGGGCAACGTTCTACAGGAAATAGAGTCAGTCATTGTTCCTTCCTACTGAAAACATCTTAAAATAGTACACAGTGTATCATAAATAAGCAAGCTGTCTTGTCTGCTCCATAGAACTACCTACATGTTATATATCATTCAGAAATCATGGGTGTGTATATATATATCTATTGTAGACATACATGTATCCATTCTATACAGAACTTCCTGAGGGAAGATCTATCTCGCAATACTCAATATAACAAGCTTTTCAGAAACTTCATGATGAGGAAAAGCTGGGAGGGGTGGTCCTTTTCATCCCCAAAAAAACAGCCTCATTTGAGAAAGCAATTCTTTCTCTTACTGAATTCAGTCAACAAAACATATTTCAAATTTCACCTGCTCCAAGTCCCTTCAGGAATTAAAATAATTTCCTTTCCTCTTACAACTGATATCCTGATAATGAAAACCAACTGGATTTTCCTCTCTCCCCTACTTTCAATACAGAGAGAGGCAAAAAAATTATTCTGTTTCCCTTATCTTGAAGGTAAAACTCTTCCTTTTTCCTTACCAAACACAGTTACGGAGCCTCAATAAGTTCCCCAGACATTTAAATCCTATTTAATTTTTCCCTATCAAAAGTCCTTTCTCAAGCATACATGTTCCCTCAGATGTCTTTTTCTAGTGCAGAAGGTATTTGCTAGTAACAATAAGAAATAGAACAAAGTTAATTAAAAAATAATAATTTAAGTAGCAGGTGGTAGCCTATGAGCACATTCATGTGGTCTTACTGGTGGCTTAATTGTTAGAAGGAACTCTGTTTCACACACCAAAAAAACCCACTTATGTATCTGTGCTTGTGGTGGAACAACACCTCACTTTTCAGCTCCAACCAAAAACTATCTCCTGCAGATAGATCTAACTAGAACACAGCAGAGTCCTTTTGCTGGCTAGGTTATATTCATCCACAGAGATAAGTAAGTGGGCCACCAACAATGAGCAAATATTGCTAAAATTCATGGAGTTACCTCCATTAAGAATTACAGTTACAAGAATATAGAATCATAGAATCACAGAATCATTTTGTTTGGAAAAGGCCTTTAAGATCATCAAGTCCAACTGTTAACCAGCACTGACAGGTCACCACTAAATCATGTCCCTCAGCACCACATCTACACGACTACATATCTGCATGTGCACACAGCACCACATCTACACACCACAGAGGTGGTGAATATTCTATCCTTGGAATCTTTCAAGACTTGGCTAAACAAAGCCATGACTGACCAGATCTAGGAGTGGCATTAGTTCCACCTTGAGAGGAGACTGGACTAGATGATCTCCAGAGGTTCCTTCCAACCAACATTTCTATGAGTTTCCTTTCATCCCAACCATAAAGAGCAGAGAAAGCAAATGAGATGACATATTTCCAATTCTGACTTGCAAAAGCTGATATTGAGAGACTTGGGTGTTCAGGTAACATCTACTATCCCCTGGGAGATGGACAAGTGAGTACAGAAAACAGGAAGATTTTTCTGCTTCTAGTAGGCTCTGGATGTCTGAGAGTCTTCCTGATGGATGATTGCACATCACCTTTGCCCTTCAGCACAGTGCTTCCTCTCCTATTCCAGAACTCAAGGAACTTTCAATGTCAACACTCCCTTTCATCCCCCCCTACCCCCACCCCCCCAATCTGGTTATGGTTGACACACATTCAACTCTTGTGACACAATACAGCCCTTTTGAGGACTAGAAGCCTGCTTCTTATCTTAGTTGTTTTATCTTTACTACGCAGTTTCTCTAACAACTTTGTTTTATCCTATTCCAGAATAAATCATTCACTGTAAGCATAAAGGAACACTGAATGCATTTATAAGATAGAGTTAATTTCCCTCTTTATCATGAGAAGTGCCTGTCCCATTCCACAAGACAAAAAATGAGGCAATTTCACAGTCATAGCAGCCAAGTTCTCAAGTGCTTTGTGAAGACAACTATTTTGAGATTTCCAGGGAAATTCTACCATGACACAGACTTTTAAGACTATAAGTGTAATTTCTGGTTATATTCTTAGGAACTTTAACTTTCTGATGTGAATGTTATTGACCTACAGCTGACAAACTGACCACCAAAATGGACAAGTAGGATTTAAACAAAACAAAAAATATCCTGGATGTGCCTAACATTTGAAACTATAAAAGGAAATTCTGTATTTCCATCCCAGTGCTTTGTTTCTCAGAATCTAGCACTCTAAGACTGCCCATAAATAAATATATTTTAATTATAGCCTGATTAGCAAAGAGAATAGCCTTAATTTCAGCTATCTTTTCTATTTTATTACTTAAAATAATGCTAAAGCAACAACTGCACCATTCAAAAGTTGTCATAAACACAATGGCTCATTCCACATAGTATGTACATCTAGAGTGATCCTTAACCCACAAAGTCCCTTGCTCTCCTTACATAAGGACCAGCTAGAACATACATTATACCTATATTAACTGGCCATATAGGCAGTGACAGAAAAATTGCCCTGTATTAAATACTCCACATTTATATAGCAATTTTAGCTATACCTTCAATGTTGTTGTCTCTATTGCTCTGTCCCTGGATAAAATGCTAAAATAGAGAGTAAAACTGAGTTCTGCCAAACTAATGGAATTAAATTCCTCTACCTAAATACTACTCCATGTTTCCTATCAAACAATGAGAGGCAAATATTATCCCAACATAGTGAATAGAAACATTTCCATCCTTAAAAGAGGGTCACATTAAGGGTCCTTAAGCTCAGAAGGACTGAATTACATTAGAGCTAACACTGTTCAGGAAGCAAACATATCGCAAAGGGAACATATGTCCACCATGGAGCAGAGCTGATTAACATTTTCCAAGAGCAGGAGGAGATGAAGGGGGTGGGGATTAGCGGTTGGTGGGTGTTTGTACAGATACATAAGTAGATCCCAAGGCAGGAAACCTGGAATCCATTCTCAATGCCAGACTGACACTGATACCTTTATACAGCTTCCCGGTTCATAGTCCATGCAGACCTATCACAGGGAGACTAAGAAAACACCAGCTCCACAGCCAAATTCAAGGAGGAAGATCCCCTCCATCAGTTCAAAAGGACAATGGTTCTCAAGCAAGTTTATTCACAATAGGAAGAACCTACTTTCTGGTGCAACAAATGAGAGGCAGAGAATGCTTTACAGCTTCTTACACCAGTTAAGAAAACCTGTAACACCTGGAAAATATCTCCCATGATCACACTATCTTCTGGAAAAGGCTTCAGTCTAATGTCCCTTCCTTAAAATATTGTTACCTGTGTTATTTTCATTTTCTATATACTTTTGTGTAAATGCATATGTTCATCCATTACTTTAGTAATATTTCAGAACTGCAATTGTAAGGGTTACAAAGTGAAATGTTTAAAGTGGTTAAAAAGATAACTCCTTGCTCTTGGGACAAGCGAGGTTTTTGTTTCTAGTTAGCGTAATTACGTACAACCTTGACAACAATTTTTCTTAACTGTAGCAAAGAATCATTTTTATTACAGTGATGCAGCTTGGAGATGGTCAAAACCTTCAGGATTTTGAATTCAGAAATACACAAGTGTATTCAAAGTAGTTGGATCCATGTATTTTGCAACAGAATGTTGACTGAGCCTTTGCATCATCAATTTATTTCTCTAAAAATCCTAGAACTTGGTCTCCTAGAGAGTCAAGGACTTTTCAGATTCTCATGCTGCCATGCCAGCAGAAACTGGGGGTGAACAGGGAGGGCGAACAGACAGGATAGCTGAGCCAAATGACCCAAAGGGATATTTCACACTGTATGACATCATGCCCAGCATATAAACTGGGGTGGGTTGGCTGGGGTGAATGCACACCTTGGGAATTGGCTGAGCATCAGTCAACAGGTAGTAAGAAATTGTAGTGTGCATCACTTGTTTTGCATATTCTACCATCATTATTATTATTTTCCCTTCCTTTTCTGTCCTATTAAACTATCTTTATCTCAACCCATGAATTTTGCCTTTTTTTTTTTTTTTTTTTTCGGTCTGCCTATGTCGTCATCTCCCCCACCCCACTGGGAGCGAGGAGTGAGCAAGCAGCTATGTGATGCTTAAATGCCAGCTGGGGTTAAACCACAGCATCAATTAATTGAATTTTCTGTACACAGTAGTGATAGAGAGCATAGTGGAGAATAAGAAGCCACATATTCTGTCTATTACACTTAATTTGAGTGGAACATAGTGCATCTTCTCCAGGCTTTTTTACCTTATTTCACTGTAGTCAAGTTGAAATTTGGTCAGCTCCTCTGTTTGATGAATTTCAGAAATGAGTAAACTTCACATTGTCTAAACCAGAGGTGAATAAGTACCTCAACTACGTAACAAGTCTTACATTTATTTCCTTGGCCATAAAGTAGATTTTTATTCAGATGGTGCATCAATAAATAGTACCAACAGAAGTTTTAAATACAAGCAGCAGAAGATATTTTGGCTCTAAGAAAGGCTATTAAGACACTACCCTTGGCCACAGATTGCCAAAACATGAAATACACATGTAAGAGAAGAATGAAAAAAATAAGAGAAACCTGAATTTCCCTGAGAAGCAGATGAAGAGTTAAACCACCAACTCTGGAGGTGAGCACATGCAGAAGCCAAGTATTTCTGGAACTGTAACAGCAAGGACTGGCTTTAGTACTTAATGCCATTTTTTTAATATTTATACAAGGCACAGTTTAAGTTTTGTTTTGCTTTATTTGTGCCTGCACTTTAATCCAGCTGCTACGTCTGCCTCTTCCTTTCTAATGAACTTGAACTTGTTGATTAACTTCAGACAGATATTACAGTCCACAAATACTAAGCTCTTATTTACAAGTTTAGTGAAGTGTAGGGTCTGGGTAGAGAAGATACTTGAATCAGCAGCCTCATTGAGGGAAAGACTGCATGATATGGTCAGAAGTTTCTATTTTGGGCTGGTCTAAGCACAAACATTTTCTAGATAATAACACATACTTAGATTAGAGCTGTTCTGTCTACCTCTTGCCCAGAAGGCAGCTGCAGACAAATAAAACAGACAGGGATGAAATGGCACAGGAGGCCTACACAAGCCTGTGACTACATTAAACTCTGCTATCAGTGGCATTATGAGAAAAATAGATTATTATTTAAGGACATTCAAGTCTTACTGGGAAGAGTGTCTCTATAGGCTGTTTATACTTTCCGTAAGATTCTCTAAGCTTCTTATATCCACTAGAAATGGGAGTATGCATGTCAACTATCTACAAGCTCATACCACAGATATTAATTTAAGTTATGTTGAAACCAGCGGCTAAATAGGCTAAATCCTTATAACTCATTCAGAGCACTCAAATGGGTAACATCTGAAAGAAGGGTAAAGTGAAATCTAAATTTATCTCTAATAAAGAAACAGGATTTATTGTCCTCTCATGTTGAACATTGAACTTGAAAATATTTCCAACCAAACTTTGAAAAGCTGAATAATATTTAAAGAAAAAAAAAAAAAAAAAGGCTTTTAATTTTACTCACCATGCAAATGAACATGGCAGGGGGAACCTTAATCCATAATTAACCCTTAAACCTTAATTCTGAGCATTCACTTCTGCTCTTGAATGCCTATGAAAGTGAAAGAAGCTTTCAGTATTTTGAAGCAGATTTTTCAATAGCCTACTTTTCAATCAGGGAAAGAATTGTTAGGTGACTTTCATGTCATTCAGCAATCTTCCAAAGTGTCAAGTTATTCAGAATATAAGTATCCTAATAGTCTACACCCATCAGAAGTAGCAAGAGTCATGACATAAGAGTAAAACCATAAAGTTACAGTAACTTCAGATATTTTCTGATCACTGAAGACTGCTTGTGCCCAAAAGAATCAACGGAAAAAAAATTTAACAAAATACAGAAAAATAACTGACAAGCAAGCCCAGTGCAAGTTTTAGCTATCTATCACACAATACTACTATGGACATATTGGACACCAATAACCATTTGCAAAGATTTACTCCTATTCATGGACAGGTCGGTTTAGTTGGTTATTATTTATGATAAAGCTGAACCTGTAAATTACATTAAAATATAACTGCAGAATTACTTGCAGTACTCTGAAGTCTAACTATTTGCAGAATAAAAAAACCCACAAAAATTGCATCCACTTAATGGATAGCTTTAAATATAATTAAACCCAAACGTTGACAGATACTTGTGCCACTATTAGCCTGCTGCTCAGTTTTCCCAAGTTAAAACCAGTGGTGATGTAAAACAGTACCACTCCGTATCACCAACCATAACCCATCTGGTTTGGTTGAAATCCCATCAAAGTTTGTTTGAAAGGCTATCTCTAAGAATGCTTCAACAAAAGTCATCTGAGCTGGAAGTTTATAATAATAGCAGGCTTGAAAAGCCTGCCAAGTTTTGTGCGAGTATTTCAGGAAATTCTCCTTTTAAATAAGCCTCTGTCTGCATGAACTTGTTAAAAGACGTATGTTACAATACCCTTGGTAACTCTGTCTGCCTTGTATTACAAGAATTATGATTACAAAAGAAATAGAGATATACAGCATGACACAATAGAAGCTCATTCACCCATTTCCTTCCCACAACAACTCTTAACTCTTAGTCATGGCATCCCAGTCTCCATTTTCAGCTGCAGCTCTACAAATAGCAAGGAATAATTTATTCCAGTCCTTTCTAAATAGAAATGCCACGGTCTACTTTTTTACAAAGCCCCTGCCATTCTAAAGGTGACTTAAATACTGTTTGGAACCAACATGTTTGCTGGGAGATAGGAACATCTCCTAGCAAAGCTGCAGTGCTGGTTTAAGGCTTCCAGCCTATTGCTGGCGTTGCTTGCAGAAAACATTAGATGGAAGGGGTCCAAAGCAGAATAAGCATGCAGAGCAGTTGCAATTTAGTGTTATATGAAAAGTTATAAACATTACTGACTTCCAGTGTTTTTCCAAAGGAGCCTACATAAAATCTAATTGCACATAACAAATAGGGCAAAACTGCTACAGAAGAAGCTGATGAAGAATTGAAGCTAAGCATTTTTGAGGCAGCAATGGGTATGTGTAAGTGGGTAGCACAGAAGTTGTACTTCCACTAACTGCGTAACAGGCATGAACATTGGCCCTTTTGAGCCTTTATCTCTTGCAGAACCATTTCCCAGCATAAACCCTCTTGGCATGATTCAAGTGTTGCCCATCACCAACAAAGAGAGGGCTCTTACACAGGATTGCTCTGACCACCTGCAGGACCAGTAGCCTACATGAGAGGAATTCAAATGAGCATATATTGTTACAAAATTAATTTTATCATAATTGCAACAAGACAACACTAAAGTGTTGTTTAAGAGAAAAAAGTCTTAGTAGCACCAAGAAAGTAGTTTATAACACTTGTTCACTGATAGAACACCACGTTTTGGCAAAGGTTATTTTTCTCCTTGACCGAGTGCAGAAACACAGGTATTTCCTTCTCATTCCCATTAGCCCATGGTGCAGAGGGACTGTACAAAGTTTACAACACTCTGCACCAGTTTTATGGACAATATGGTTACTAAGTGCTTAACAATGTTGTTTGCAGAAACATCATTGCACGAATTCTTTATGACTTACATAAGATAACAAAACACTCCTTTTGAATACACAGAGTTCTGTGAACCACATTTCTAAACATTTGTTGAAGTGAGGAGAAACTAAGGATCATTTTAAAGAAAGGAGTGAATATTGGCAAGTTTGTTGCTTTCCTGTGGGAAAAAAAAAAAAACCCAAAACCAAAAACAATTTCTGTGTGTATGCTTAATACAAAGCACATGTACTGGACCTACAGAAGTCACACAAAGAAAAAAGATCAGTTTAGCTAAGATAGGCAATAATGTGTTCTATATTTGAGATTTTCCAGGTCTTAAAATAGTTTTGCAAGACAGCTCTGCTAAAAGAAACTGTCACATATCAAGCTACTTAAGCACACGCGCTGGTTTGCAGAGCAAGAGTGATGGTCCCATGGCTGGATCAAGCGCTGGGATGATCAAAGTGTGTTTTGATTTCTGATCCTCCTCAGACTCCAGATATATTGATCATCTGGGCAGCTCTCCCGCTGCAGACAGAGGGAATCTGTGGTTCCACTGGTTTGCAATATACTGGGGTTCCACTCCCAGCCGGCACAGCAGCCGTGTGCGGGGACCGGCGGAGCTCCTAGCTCGGCGGACCCGGGCTTCACGGCTCGGGACGGGGTCCACCACCCTCCGGCCGCACTCGACCCGAAGAGGGAGGGAAGGAAAAGCCATAGCGAGCGGAGCAGCAGAGCCAGCTCCCGGCTCCCCGGGCTGAAGGAGAGCGGCGGCGAGAAGAGCTGAGGAGCTTCCCCGGCAGCGCAAGACCGAAGAAGGGAGAAACTCTGCAGCACCAAGAAGCCGGTGGCGGCTCCGCACCGGCGGGGCGGGTCAGGGCAGAGAGGGTCCCGGCCCACCCCCGGCAACGCCCAGCCAAGGGACGCTGATAGCGATCGGGGAGCAGCGAGGAGCGCGGCTGCCGCCGGCGTCCCGTGCGAGCCCGTCACCGCCCGCTCGCCCTCCCTTTGCGCGGCCGGTCCCTCGCTGTGTCGGTGAGTGAACAGACGGGGAAGGGGAAGAGCGGGCAGGGGAGAAGGGAGAGCGGAGGCATCCTCGCCTCGGAGCGGGAGGGGAGCAGCTTGGCTCCAGGGAGCGCTCCGACGCCTCAGCCCTCCCTCGTCCCGGTGCCGGCAACGGCAGTAACGCTGGGCACGGGGGAAGGAAGGGGGGAAAAAAAAAAGAGAAAGCAAGAGCAAACTAACCCACCAGCACACTTCATTTGTGACAACTCTTCCCAACTGTTAGTTTCGTATTGATCAGCACTTCAGTAGCTTTTGGGAGGGAAAAAGATTCACAATATTCGTCTGATTTTCTTTGACCCTAAAGGGTTTGATCTGTTTTATAACATGTTAAAAACACTACTCTATGGTGTTTGTTTCAGTTTATTTGTTCTTTTGGTTTTGTTTAAAAAAAAACAAAAACAAAAGACAAAACACAAACCAAAACAGATCCTAACAGATATTAAGAAGCCGTTTACTATTATGAATTGCAATATTAGTATGATCATGAACTAGTTTACACTCATCCTGACCAGACACTAACTGTAGGACAAGAGGAGCTCCAAGTTTCTTCTTCCATCTTTTGGAGAACAGCAACACTGGAGTCTCTAATACATACATTAAGAACTAGAGAAGAGAGAACATGATGAAGAATGTGCATCTAAACTTGAGAAATCTATCTTTGCTGAAGCTAAATAACTTTGTTACAAAGCAGTAAGTTTTGTTCACATCTAGCATTTCCTCAGAATTCAGAGAAGTTGTTCATAAACAGGCTCATCAGGCTTCACAGATGGTTAGCATTCTCTATCAGACAATGAAGCTTCCCTTACCCAAACTCTGCTTTCTACTGGAAACCATTAAACTGCAGAGAAAATACAGTATTGGAGCATGCAACTTCAACACTTAAAGAACGAACAACTCTTGTTTGCATACATTATTTTAGGCTAGTGTTTCTCCAGTAGTGACTCACCAAGCTACATGGAAAGAAAGTCAGATTTCAGTACTTGAATGACTGGTTGAGTTATATTTTAAAAGTTAACTGCATTTCTGATGCAGAAAGATTAAAACCAGCTAGTTCTACAGTTGGTTAGTGGTTTGAGTAGTGCAAGGTGGAATCTAAAAAACTGATTTTTTTTTCTGTCCCTGTATGAAAGATGTCCTGTTTTAATGAGTTGGAGTAAAGAATTCCAATAACAGCATGGGTAGATCCCCAGTGAAAAAGCACCATGCTACTCAGCTTTAAAGGCACCACAATGCTGGAAAATTCCCTTCATTTATAAGAGATTTTGCAGCTAGTGGTTTTGTTTCCTACATCAAAACACAAAGGTGTTTTCATCTATTACCATATTTAATAAGCCAACAGCAAAAGTCTCTTTTTACAGCTAGCTAATAGGGAAAATGAGACTTCTCCAGCACCACACTACTTCATGACAATAGTACTTAAGTACTGTTGTATTAAGAGACCCCATTGGTAATGAACTAGATGATGGTGATGACTTTTAGGCTAGCGGGGAAAACTAATACCATATCTGGAAGCTTTGGGATTCTAGTCATGATGGGGTTTTTTCCCCCCCAATGTCTGGGCAAGAATAATCCATATATGGGAAACACTACCACAGCAACAAGACTTTTTTTTTGTGTCATGGAAAAAAATGTCATTTAGTACAGCTAAAACTGGAGAGTTGAGCTTCTAGAAGAAGAGTTTAATAGAAGTCTAAGCTTACATATTGAAGATCAGGACATTCTCTGGAATGTGCTCATTTTCTGTTAGCTCTTTTGGTTTTGATGCTCATGAAATATAGGCCCAGTGTTAAAAGACAGTTCTTCATCTTCAAAAATACCAGCCAGAGGAAAGAAAGGTTGTATCTATCTCCTGATAATGTCAGCTTAAGAGACAGACTTCAAATTAAAAGGAAAAATAATTTTAAATATATATCATAGTACAATAGTATCTAGAAAATTGTTTAGCTAGTTGATAATACTGCTGAAGACATGTATGCATAAACAACTTAGATTTAGGAAGGTTCAATATTAGTATATAAAAATGAAGGCATATCCTCCAAAGACAGCAGCATTATACAGCTGTGGGGGTGGCACAGGACAGGACACCAGAATGAAGCAGAAACACCCAGGCAGGCATTCAACAGGTGTCCAAGTCTCACTCCATGCATCCAGTGCTTGAAAGGTATTGAAGCTACACTTTCACACTCTTCTTGTTTAGGTGGAGCTATTGGAAGTTAAAACACGACTTTTAAAGATTTCTGCCTACAAATACTGATTTTGCTAAGGACCCTGAATATAAAAAACACTCTCTGATCCAGGTCAATATTCCTCCACATGAATTAGAGCTGTCATACTCATTAACAACAATCTTTAAAATTAAAAACATCCACTTTCAAACAGCTGGGACAGCACAATTTTGCTGAGGATTCTCCAGATGGGCTTCAGTTTAAACATGAATACATCTAAGAGAAAAATAAGCTGCTTTTTTAGGATTAATAAATTCCTTCAGTAATCTGGATGCATATAGCCAGATATGGACTGCTATCAGATTAGATGAGATTTTTAGGCTGTTTGTTGGATATTCATTTAGATACTTTATTCACTGAGTCAAAGGACACAGATCTACTATGACCCACATATTAGAAGAAATTCAAGTTGATTATAACATTAAAAATTAAAGTGACCGAGTTATCTTTATAAACTACTCATGGAATTCACTATTCCATTTGTGGGCTTCCCAAGCCCCTTCTTTTCAGTAGCTGTCATTTCCACTTGTTCATTTTTCCCTTTCCTAAATCATTTTCAGACTGTTCCCAAACAAGCACAGAAGCTGCTGCACTCACCAGTTCTGCTAACAAGTAATGAGCCTGTGACTGTATTCCTGTAAATTAGGGCTCTCTAGATGATGAGACACATCCAGATATATTTTTCTTATTTAATAATCAGTAGTGTTTTCCTAGCCAAGGTCCTGTCAGTCGTTAAATGCCAGGGGATATTTAATAATTTTTCCTGATGCTATTCCTGCAGCTCATACAGGCCAGCTATTAAGTTCCTCCCCCCGCTACAAGAAAGGGCCAAGAGAGGATCAGAAAAGCCCTGCTAAAGCTTAGGGAATCATCATGTCTCAGGCACAAAGCAGCATTGAAGTGTGCAGGAAAATACACTTTCTTACACTCTTTGCTTTCTACACTTGCTTTCAGCTACTGATTTATGTCTCCAGGAATTGCAAAACACAGTTGCAAATGTATCAGTATTAGAGCAATGAAGATTCAAATAAGCAGAATAGGATTTGGAGTATACAATCTCCAGTTTAGAGATATCAAAAGCATAGATGCTCTGTCCTTAATCACGCATGGAAAAATATTGCTCTCAGAGAGTCAATTCTCAGCCAGAAAAAACTCAACAGAAAACATTAAGAAGCCAGAACAATTTAATGAAGCAGCAGATACTGTGTAAGCCTGCAGAACTCCATAATTCACTTAGGCTTTCAATACTATTTGTGAGTTCTAGAGAGAAGAAAGAGGAATGAGAGGAGACGCAGTGAATAAAACACCAGGGGAAAGCAATTCTGAAGGGACTTGCACATGAACAGTATGTGAAATCTGGGTATTAAAATGATAAGCTGTTTATGGATAAGAGCATACCTGGAGTAAGACTGAATGGCGAAATGGCAACCTTTCTTGAAAGAAGAAAACATTACTGAAAATATATTTCCTTTCACTGCTACTCACTAGCTCTTTGACTGTTTCAGCTCCTAACCACTTTATACTGAACCAAACTTCACAGAACTGAATTCAATTCTGGTGTGTCTCTTTCAATCTTGGCATGGCCTTTTCATATGTAGAGGAGCATATTACTAAGCATTAAATTGTATGCTCATCTGTGAAAATTACTTAGGCCCTGCATGCTCACACAATTAAATGCTACTATTGCCAATAGTTTTTGTTCACACGAGGATTTCTCTACAGAGGAAAGTATTTTAGACACATGTTAAGCTTCACTTCTTGAGTAGATACCTTATGTAGTAAGGGGAACTGACTTTTTTGAGCAAATATTTGATATTTTGCTGCTTATTGCATATTATTAGTTGTGTGAAAGCTTCTTTGGACTAACATGTTTGTATTTTGGATTAATTTTTCATTTTTGACAAATTGCTCCAAGAATATGCCTCTCCATCCTCACTTTCTTGATTTTTTTTTTTTTATCTGCTGTAAAAAATACGTGTTATATACTTCTGGGATCACATTCTCAGCATCATATATGAACCATACTGTAAAAGTTGTATTTGCTGTCTTCTGGGGAAACCATACATACAAATAAATAAAAAGAACCCCACAAAACACCATACAAACAACAACCCCCCAAAAAACCAAACTAACAAGACCCCCCACCAAAAAACACACACCAGCCCCCCTCCACCCCCAAAAAAACCCAGTAACAGAATGGCAATACGAGAACACATAGCACAAAACAAAGCAAGAATGAAGTTTTCCCCAGGACAGACTCCCTTGTCTCAAGGATAAGAGCTTCAACTGGTTACACTCAGGACAGAAAGAACCTCCATGGGAGTAATTCTATGATCACTCTTCATTCAAGAACTGGTCCTTTAAAGTGCGAGTCTTAAGTTTTGAAACCAACTCCTTGTGTTTGGCAGTGCCCAAGGTAAGAAACATAAGACTGGATAGAAGGATGCAAAGTCAGTATCAGCTTAAGTTAAATAATTAAGTTTAATAAGTTAAATAGATTTGCTTCAGAATATTTTTTTTATTTTACAAGGTGTCTCCATCTAGATAAGTCATATACGCAAGTAGTTAATCATGCTTTTCATGCCAAATAGCTTCAAATCTGTATCCTTGTTTAGGCACAAGTGAAGCAATAAATATCTCAAGCTTCCAATGGCTTGAGAGTGAAGCTGCATTTCTACCATGAAATCATAAGCTTCCACATTTTACAGAAATAATTTGCTTTTGACAGGTTAAATAGTTTGTCTAGTTCCCCTGCAGTGATGTGCCTTCATAATTGAGAAGTTAAAGACTATTAAGTTGCTATCCAACTGCCCACCCTGCCATGCCACAGAGGCACCACATGCTGGTTTAAAGTGGAAAGAGATTAAAATCAAAGGTACACTACTACAGTATCACAAACAGAACCCTTTACACGGTTTGGGGATTTTGGTGGGTTTAGGTTTTTTGTTGGTGGTGGTTTTTTTGTTTGATTGTTTGTGGTTTTTTAAATGGCAAAGTTTAATATAAATCATATAATGTTGCTTTTAAATGATCTCTAGGAAATTTGCAAGTGGGAAAGTGAGCCTGTTTGTTCTCATTGCACAAAATGAAAAGCTGAGGTTTCCTTCCCTGTCCCTCACCTACCCCCTGAAATCCATCAGGAACACACACACTTAAGTAGTTACCCAATGATATCTGCAAAACACCAGGAAGATTAAAGATAGGATCCAGTACAATATTCTTAACCCACTGAAGAGACCATAAGGGGAAGGTGAAGGGAAGGTCAGAACACCGATTCTATCTTAAAAAAGACAATTTTTTTTTTTCACCAGCAGACACTTGCATAGCATCTTAATCAAGACTGGAGCTCAGACAGTGCAGTGGTGACTCAGATTCAAGTATCAATTTCCTCACAAAGTTCAGTGCTTGTTATAAAAACCTAAGGGCTCAGGATTCGTGTGTGCAAACAACATGGGGTCCATGATTCGATGTAATGATTTGTGTTATTTAGGCTGAGTCTTTATTTCCGAGGGATGGGGAGGTCTAAACCTTTTGCTAGCCGATGGCTATAACTGTAGTTAGTCATTCCTACTAAAGCCAGGACCCCCAGACAAATAAAAACATAAAGATGATGAGAAGAATCTGTGCTAACAGCAGCATACAGCCTGCCAATTTGATTGACGCATCTGGCTGCAGAAGCAGCTGCTGTGATTCTATAAAAACTAAAACCTGAAAATATCAAGTATAATTAAGTCAATCATCATCTACAAGCCCCAAGCTGAAATTTCATTTATATTTTCAAATCTATCAGCCTGCCCACACATTTTCTTGTTCTTTGGATTATACTTCACTGAGGAAAACAGATGTAATATTTCCTCAATTAAAAGCAGAGGTATTTGTCTACAGACCAAACAGCCTGTACCCCAAGATACAAATGAAAAAATAGAAATACCACCATAGAATCACTGGACTGAAAAGACAATAGCCTTACGTAAGCAAGTTACACATTCAGTATATCATACAGTTATAATCATAAATACTTTTTTTACTCCTTAAAAGACTTCACAAAGTTACTCAAACCCTTCAAGTTCCCTTCACAAAAGGCTCTAAATTCTTTTTTGTTGTTCATGAGGTCTGCTTGCTATCCTTAGAACATCACCATCCAAGTTAGAGGAATAAGGATAAATTTGATGTCACAGACCAGCCCACAGTCAAGCAATATAACTCCTATATAAAAGGGAATAAGGGATGACCTTACTCTAGGCCCTCTGCAATACTGCATTAAGCAGCTCCCCACTCACTGCTCTAAGCATGAGAGGATCATTCACTGTGTACTGCACATTCAGAACAATTAGATAAATGAATTCAAGGAGCCTTCAGTTAAAGTAGCTGTAAAAGAGTTGTCATGTGCATTCCTAGAGATAATTGAATAAATGCGTCTTAGGAGTCTGGCTGTAATGACATTTATCCTATTCTGTTTTGTTCTTGCTTGGAAACCATATAGCTGATTCACTGTATTGTTTAAATAAGCAACCGAATCAGGAGGGGGAAAAAGGAGTGCAGTAATTATAGCATTGAAGCATCTTTCTTTTTGAAGTGGAAGCATTGGAGAAGGCTTCAGGAACAGCCTGCTTGCCTTTACCCTCCCCAGGAACAGTACATTTGTCAGTCACCACTTCCCAGGGCATGCAGCTCCTGAAATCAGTATGCATATTACTGATCCAACAACAATTAACATCAATTTTCTCCCTGCAGTCTAGTCTGTAAAGTAGATTTCAGCACATCTGCAGTAGCATCCATCTGCTACATTAGTTCTGGTCTTATTTTTTCCCCAAGACAGCATTTATACGAAGAACCACTGCAAATTCTCTGCCACCAAATGCATGCAATACAAGTTTATGCAAAACGAGGCAGCCCGATGTCCAAATCTCCGTGTGAGTTTCCTCGCACAAAGGAAGAGTCATAATAAAAACAAGGAATGAAAGTATTTTAAAGTCAGGCTGTGTTGTTTGTTCACATAGTAAGACATTCATTTATAACTCTCACTGCTCTTAAAATAGGTGTGTAATGAAGAGGACAATTTGGGAGGATTGACAAAATGTGACTGTTCAGACACTAAAGCTTCGTATTTATGTAGTCTTTTCATTTCAGACTACCTCTAAGAGTTAATTCAAGCAAAGATAGAATCCACTCTTTCCTTTAGTAGTGGTAGACACTTCTCTAAAAAATAAAAGCTGGTCCTTCCTGGGCTGAGACAGGGGGCCATTTAAATGGGAGCAGCAGGCAGGTTATCACATTTTTTTTTTCATTTGTTATTTATCAAAAATATTCCTTGAACATTGGCAGGCATTACCTAGGGATTGTTTTCTTACAGAGATATAAATAAGTCTTTGAGAGGAAAATTAATGAAACCTCTAGTGTGTTAATACTTTCAAGACACAAAGAATTATTTTTTGCAAATCACTATGAACAAATAGGTTCCTAAAGTGCAGCGTAGTCAGCCTGGGTGATCTGCAATCAAATCTTACCTTCTGCCTTGAACTTCATCTGATAAACAAGAACTTTGTTCCAGCCAAGCTTTTCCCTGGGTAGCTGTAGGTTTTTTAAAAACCTATCCAGAAGAGACATGCCAGCATCTGTTGCTAGAAACTTACTCCCACTTAGTCAGGGCTTTATAGCTTGCACCTGCACTAATGAGTCACGAGGCTCCCACTTAGCAGCTCCCAGCAGATCCTTGTTCCTGGGAAGAATTATTGCTGTGTTACAGTAACAACATATCATGATTGCTCATTTTCCTTGTAGAAATAGCTCTTTCCAAATAGTAAACATTAAAGAGGGTGTTTCGTGGTGAGGTCAGGTTTTAGAAATTGCAAGGAGCTATCCAAGATCTTAGGCTGATTAATTTCTTTAAGATCTGTTCTGTATTATTGAGCTCGGCTCAGTGTAATGAGAGTTCAAGCGTTCACATATTAAACCACATATATTCCATATTATTACTGTTACTCTATTGGGAACTGAGTTACTGACAAGGAATTAAACCAGTAGCTCCTGAACAGGGGTACGTATACTACAGTCTACAGCCACTACAAAATGGGGTGTGCCTTGGTGAAGAGGCAAATCCCAGTGGCAAATCCCAATGGTCTCATGATGTCTAACTGCTGATATCTGGTACCAACACTACTAGTGATGATGGTATGAAGTTTAAGAGAAAAAAAAAAAATGTAGATTGCAATGTTCCCTAGAGCAGAGAAGAGGTGATCAATGAATTCCATAAAATGGAGCAAGGCTTACTATTAAGTAATCTTCCTTAAGTTATCATTATTTTTCTTAAGTTATCTTCCATTGGACAAAGTTTTGTGGCAAAATGTGCTGATTCCAGCAAAGAGTGTCAATCATGTGGCAGTTTAGTGTAAGCTTAGTGGGCAAGGCTGTGATATAAGGGCCAAAATCCCAAATCCAGAGCAGTATTAGAGGGTACTGACCAATAACAGAACATTTCTGCAGCTAAATGCAACTTCTCTGCACACTATTTTGGGTGCAGTCACCTTTGCTTCTTAGGAGAAGCTTGCTATTTTCTCTTTTACTGTTCTGTTGGTTTGTGTATGAGAGAGACGTAGGCCCTCTGCAACTTACTCTGCAACTTATCAAAAGAACACGGACACAGATGGGCACAAGATGCATGAAGACTCCAGTGTTGGAAGCCTTCTTAGGGTTCTTAAAAGATTCAAGAAAGCCACTAAATTCTCTTTCCTGTACAGATATGAGTATAGGATTGCAGTATGTCTGATGTGCTGCTAAATGCCTATCATAACTGACTGTTTAGGGAGAGTCCTGCACAATCTGAAAGCTCTCAGGCAGAAACAGCAGGAGCACGTGGCGTCTCATGCTGGGCAATGCAAAGAGACAGTGGCAAGGACTGCATTGTACAAAAGCAACATTGTGTTTCTGAACTATTTGAAGCATTTTGTGGCCAACTCAATCCCTTAGTACATCTTTTCAATGGATTCAGAGGTATGATTTGGTATCTATAAAACTAGACAGGTAGTATCTAGTATAGATAAAACTAGATAGGAAGTACCTAATATAGGTGAAACTACATAGGTAGTTTCTAGTATACATAAAACTAGATAGATAGTATAATAATATATAATGGTAT
>JAAGNO010011412.1:0-14595 GCA_033439905.1 Ceryle rudis
CCCGCAGTGAACAGCAGAGTAGGCCAGCAGAGAGACGGTGAGACCGGCCCGGCCCGCTCTGCGGTGGTGGTGGCGGCGGCGGGGCTGCAGCAGTCCTGGGGCAGGGGGGGCTCGGGCTAGCGGGGCCTTGAGAGCGGGCAGCGAGCTTAGACCTGTGGCCCTCCTTACCTCTTGACTGCAGGCGGCTCTGAGAAAGATGTTTTGTTTGCACGTATTTGTCGGAGAGCTTTTGCTTAAAAAAAAAAAAAGTTAATGGTAAAAGTTGCAGGTTTTGGCAGTGGAACTGCTGTGAATATTCTGAAGAGAGAGGTGGCTAAACTGATGTTTGCTAGACAGATTTTCAACTCAAGTATTATAGTGGTACAGTGCACCTGCAGTGTATTACTTGGTTTTAGGTATTCCAGATTGGAATGTCATTGCTTGTTAAGGGATGTGTATGCATGTTAAATATTTGATACTGCTCCCAGGCCTCAAGCTGAGCTGCTCAGCGTGTTCTGAGTACAAATGGAAACTGTTGGTCAGGGTTGGACCAGCGTTACTTCAAAGGCTGGGTGGTCATTTGCCACCTGCAGCTTCAAGAGCAGACTAGGTTGCTGAAAGTATCTTTAAGTGATGTCTGACATTGGGGCCCATGGCACTGCAGGCATAAAAGGTGCCCTGACCTGAAATTGTAGATATTTGTAACAGAAATAAAAAATTGGTGTAAATTAAGTGTGTGTGTTTGTGAAAGCACTACAGAAATGGCAGACCCAATGGATAAGAGTATGCTGTGCATTAGCTGTTGCAGAGCCCCGTATGTAGGACCGCAGTCAGTGAGGCAGCAGCACCAGTGAGCTCTGTGGGCGAGCGGTAGTTTCTTTGAGTTTTTGAGGTGGACAGCGAAACAAAATTCAGAACTTCCAACCCCCCCTTGCTTTTCAGCACTCCTCCCCGAGGTGGGAGGCTGGGTGTGGCTGCGTGAGGATTCTGAGAGAAATACCCAATAATAACAGAGTTGTTACTAAGCAGGGATTCTTTATTGCAGTGCTGGGGCAACGCTGGGGATTCTCCTCCGTAAGTGCTCCAATGAATCAGCAAAATGCACCATCTAGTAGACACAAAACCCAGACATATTCATTAAATCTCCTGGAAAGGGCAGTCTTAGTCTAAGGAGTTCCTGGAATTCATTTACATAGTCCAAGCATACGCAGTAAAATTAGGGTTAGGGTCTTTTACCCCTCCGGTGGTCGTTCATAGTCTTCGTCGCACTGTTGGCTAGTTGAACTCTGGGCTACCTTTGCCCATACATGGTCATGGGGTGAGCTCAGCCATCCTGCGGCCCTGGAAGGCTCCAAGAAGGTCAGTTTCAATTCTTACTGGTGCGTATCTTGACACTGGTGTTTTCCTTTGTGCTTTTCTTGACGCCTTGAGTCCCTGTTATCAGGGGCTGCTTTGGCTTAAGGAGCCATTTCAAGGCCTGTCTCGTCTTTGCCAGGTGAGAAATTGCAGGCTTCAAAACATTTTATTATCAACTCTACCCACCAAGTAACTAAACTCTGCAAGTGAGGCTAAAAAAAGAATACAAGTACGG
The DNA here is from genome assembly GCA_033439905.1 of Ceryle rudis. Classification (NCBI taxonomy): domain Eukaryota; kingdom Metazoa; phylum Chordata; class Aves; order Coraciiformes; family Cerylidae; genus Ceryle; species Ceryle rudis. The sequence goes on from JAAGNO010011412.1 coordinate 1,571, forward strand.
CTAGTAAGATTTAAAATTTCTGTGCCTCAACCAGGGAGCGACCAGGGATATCAATCCTTTCATTCCCCCCTTTTCTTTAAACTTTGTAAACTCCTTTAAAAAGATCCTCAATTGACATATTTCATTCCCTTAGACAAAGCCCATATTCTTACAGTCAGTTTCTTCAACTTATCCCACAAAAGGCACCTAACAGCAATTAGAATAATGATAAATACCAGTAGTATCAGAAGTGGGTGAACTAAAACATTCAAGGCTCTTTCTGGAGAGGGTGGGTGTCCTGAAAGGATGGCCCACTAATGGTGAGCAGTTTTAGATTCCATTTGAACAGTTTTCAGAAAAATAGACAAATGTCAAAGTGTTGTTTCCCCAAGGCCAATTAAAACCATCAACTGATTCGTGTTTCCTTCTCAAGGGCCAGCTGGGAGTGAATGCTTCTATCAGCCCGAGGCTGAAATGTAGCAACATTAACATTAGCTTCGGGTCAGTCTCGTGCATGTGGGTCCGACAGGTTGAGATTTCCATGATCCACCAGGTGCATCCTTGACTCTTGAATAGTGGATCCAGGCAGAGTGCTTTCTTCGAGAGGATCACCTGAAATATTTTTAACATAAACCAAATCCCCAGGTTTAAACAAGTCTAACAGGGAATCCAAACCACATGTTCTGGTAGACATTACTAATCTATTAACTTCCTGTAACTGTTTCCCCAATGCAATCAGATATTGTTGTACACTAACCTCTCCCGCTTGGGTGAGATCTTGCCCTTGATGTCTAGTTTGAAATGGTCTCCCATACAAAATTTCGAAAGGGCTCAGTTTTTCCTTAGTCCTTGGTTTGACTTGGAGCCTTAACAAGGCGATAGGGAGGGCTTGATCCCACCTTAAATATTTTTCCTGGCAAATTTTATTTAGTTGAGTCTTTATCAAATGATTCATTTCTTTCCACTTGCTCGTGGGTGATAAGCTGTGTACAATTTCCAATTAATTTCTAAAAAATTGCTAACTTGCTGGACCACTTTTGACACAAAGTGTGGTCCTTTATCAGAGGAGATCACCTCTGGCAAAATGGCTTCCAAGCTTTTTTTAATCTTAAGTTTCAAAAAATAAATGAGCAGTCTGCACTATGAGTATCTGATCTTCCCCTTCTCCCATGTGAAGACTGGAAAGTATTAGTGTAGATTGTCAAAGAAAAAAAGCATACAGGATTATGCTGCTTTTTTGTTTGTTTTTCACAAAAAAGTGTGTTTGTAGTGAAAATGTTGCTCTTTTCTTTCAGCCTTAACACGGAGAAGAGGCAGGACACCCCAGTTTGTAAGATCAGTAAGTACTGAAACTATTTGCAGATAACTCAGAGGTGTTTCAAAGTTTTCTAAGCTGCATAAGAGATTTTATAGGAACCTGTTCTGCAGTCAGAACTTGGTGAAACAATCCACTGTGACTATTCTAGAACCAGCACCTGGCTTCTTTAATCTCTCAGCTATTTTCAGTCTCTGTTCTCCTAAAGGCAAAAATATTTACAACCTAACAGATAGCTTGTATTGACACCATGTACTGCAGGTCTTAAAAGTAACTTGTTGCATTTAAAATAAAACCAGATATTTAAATATTTTCAGTATGAGTTTACAGGACTCATAAAGGTTGCTTTCGAGTATAATTAAAAGATCTGTTTCTATGCATAAGTGAAATTGTTCTTGCAGAGTGGAATTAAAACTGATATCTGAATATTTAATGACTTTCTTATTTATTCCCCCCATAAATCTCAAAAGTAGAATATTACGTGTTTTGATTTTTGAAGGCATGTAATACATACTTTACATTTGTGTTTAACTTCTAAGAGCAGGTTAAATGATGCACCAAAGCAGTTAAGACCAGCTGACTGCATATATCCATTGGTATTTTACCCTTCTAAATGAAAAATTAAGCTTTTAGAGAAAGAAACAGTGACTTGATGGGGTATGTGTTTGTTTGTTTGAAGATTATTTGACTGAAACCTTGGCCAGTTATTGGAGGATATAGGCTATTTCTGCCATATAGTAATACATTGTTCCTATACTGGCATTTCTGTAGCAAGGAATTTTGAAGTGATTAATACCTGTTTCTCTAAATAATAACTTAATCAGGCTTTCATAATTCCAAAACTAATTTTCTTGACCCCACCAGATGCTTAGGCACTTCAGGAAGTAAAGTTTTCAATTAAATACTGATTTGATTCCCCTTCTCCCTGATGATTTATCACAATGTAAGAAGACGGTAAGTTCTTCTTTCTAAGCATTTCTGAAATAAAATGCAGTTAAGATTGGGAAAGACCTGCTACCCAAGCTTTGAGAGTCTTATTTTTTAAAATTCCTTTACAAGTAAGCACTGACTTGATGTAAAGCTGCCTTGAAATTTCTAACTAGAGATTTATTCCTGATATAACTTGAGGTGTGTGTTTCTCCTGGTTTATCTCACAAAACATTTTTATCTCCCATCAAACTTTTACAACTTATTAGCATGTACCTCCCAGAACTGAAAAGATGGCTGTTGATCAGGACTGGAGCAGTGTTTATCCAACAGCAGCTGTGTTTAAACCTGCTTCTGTGCCTCTCCCAGTTCGAATGGGTTACCCAGCAAAGAGAGGAGTACCTCCACCAAAGGAAGGCAACTTAGAACTTATAAAGGTGAGATACGTGCCATTGGTGTGCAGTAACTTTTAAAATTATTAATGAAGATTCCACTGCTGTGATTGGAATATTTGTATTGGGTCCTGTGTTCTATAATTAGGATAATACCCTATTTAATTTGTATGTTAAATGGTAAAAAATACAAATGTAAGTAACGAACCAAATCAGGAGACCTTTTTAGGATTCTTATGCGTGTGACTTTGGGGCTAACTTAAATCTTTTGCTAAATCGATCTGTAGAAGAGTCTTCTCGCTTGACTATTTTGTGAAGCATATTGTACTACCATAACAAATGGTAAAAGTGTAACCAGATTTCAGTAATGCTTCTTTATTTGTGAACAGACAAAAAAGCTATTATTTTGGTGACCTTAATATATCTGTTTCAGATTCCAAATTTTTTGCATCTTACTCCTCCTGCAATTAAGAAGCACTGTGCAGCTCTTAAAGGTGAGGGGGTTTGTTTTGTTTGTTTCTTTTGTCAGATTTTTTCTTTTTTTTTTTTTTTTCTGTTTAAAAAACTGTCTCTTGGAGCTTTAAGACAATGCAAAATGTAGCAGTGTGGATGAAGTAGAAGGAGAGACATGGTTCATCTCTGAAGCTGGTTATTTGTTAGGCTTTGGCTAGTGTTGTATGTTTTCTTGCTGCTGTGTTGAGTCATACAGGTGGTAGGCAGATATGTCTTGGGAGGTTTTCAGTATACCAGTAAGACTTTACTTTTGCCTTTCCAAGCCCTGCTTGTCTTGGAGAATTTATAGCTGAATGTCTTAGGGAAGATGATGGATGAATGTGACTCAGCTCTCAGAATATTATCTGTGATTAAATCAGGGTTCAGTCAGTAGCCATTCCAGCATGCATTTAATAAAAAAAAAAAAATAAAAAATGAAACCCTCTGTGAGAACAAGGTCTGATGGGGAGATGCAGGATTTAATGAAGATCAAGAGCTTCTCTGCCAGCCAGCAAGCCAGTAAGGAGAACCTTACGGGGAGGTTAGCCCAAAGAGAAGGGGAGGCACAGGAGGACAGGGAGGAGATAGAAATACAGAATCATTTAGATTGTTGTGGTTTGACCTCTGCTGACAACTGAACACCAGGCAGCTCCTTGTCTACTGCTTCAGTATGGTATCAAATAGGCCACTACCTGGTTGTATTGTTTATCCCAACCGTGGCCCCTTCCAGCTGCTTTGGATAGAAGCTGCCTGTAAATAAATGAACCCTATCCTCGCCAAACCCCGGTTACCCTTAAGATCATTGAGTCCAGATATTAACCTAAGACTGCCAAGTCTACCGCTAACCATTTCGCTAAGTCCCATGCCTACACATCTTTTAAACACCTCCAGGGATGGTGATTCAACCGCATCACTGAGCAGTATGTTCCAGGGCTTGACAGCCCTTTCAGTGAAGAAATTTCTCCTAATATCCATTCTAAGCCTTCCCTGGAGTAACTTGAACCATTCCCTCTTGTCCCGTCCCTTGTTATTTGGGAGGGATTGATGCCCACTTCATTACAACCTCCTTTCAGGTAGTTGTAGAGAGTGATAAGGTCTCCTCTCAGCCTGTATAAGAGGCCTGTCTTGAGTTCACAGAATCACAGAATTATTGAGGCTGGAAAAGACCTCTGAGGTCATCAAGTCCAGCCTATGTCCCAACACCACCACACTGGCTAGACCATGGCACTAAGTGCCACATCCAGCCATTCCTTAAACACCTCCAGGGAAGGTGACTCCACCACCTTCCTGGGTAGTGCATTCCACTGTCTAATCACCCTTTCAGTGAGGAAATGCTTGCCTGGGGGAAGATCCCAACCCCCACCTGACTACAACTTCCCTTCAGGCAGTTGTAGAGAGTGATGAGGTCCCCACTGAGTCTCCTCCAGGCTAACCAACCCCAGCTCCTTCATCCTCTCCTCATAAGACTTTCCCTCCAGTCCCTTCAACAGCCTTCTGTCTGCATACAAATGCATGCAGCATAGGAAAGAGAAGGAATTAGAAGTCTGAAGAGTCACAGAAATGCAGAACAAGAGCTTGTATGGTTGAGGTACAGACAAGGATGATGTGGAGGAGGAGCTGACCTGTACCCAAAACCACAGCTCAAATGCAGAGCTGGGTGATGAGATGCGTAGCAAACTCGTTAAGAATTTAAGAGTTGGGATCAGAGAAGCCAAAAAAGATGTCTTGGTGGGCATCTGCCACAGACTGCCTGGTTGAGAAGAGGAAGTGTATATAGAGCTGAAAAAAGCCTCACAACTGCAAGCTTTGGTTTTCATAGGGAACTGCAGCCAACTCAACATCTGCTGGAAAGGTAACAGTACAGGATAGAAGCAATCTAGGAGAGTTCTGGAGTGTGCTGCAGATAACTTTTATATACAGATGTTGGATAAACTGTCATGGCAATGTGCTATGTTGCATGTGCTTCTCCCAAGTATGGAAGAACTGGTTGGACATGTCAAGGTTGCTGGCGACTTTCTTTTTGAAAAGAAGATCATGGAGTTCTTCATAGATCTTCAGAGAAATGAGGAAGGGTAGTAGGGCAGATGATAGATGAATTGACTAGGAGACCTGCTCTGTTGGATTTGTTGTTCAGAAACAAGGAAGAACATGTCAAGTATGTGAAGTCTAGAGGGGTCCTTGATAGCAGTGGTCATGAAACTGTAGTGCAGAAAATCCTGAGACAAGCAAGAAAGACACTGGAACTGCAGTCTGGACTTCAGGAGAGTGATTTTGATTTATTCAGTAATCTGCTTGGCAGTTCTTATGGGGGACTGTCCAGGGGAGCAAAGTGGCCCATAGAGCTGCTGGATGTCTAAATTCAGCCTCCTTAAAAGGGCAAGAATGGTCCATTCCAGCATGCAGGAAGTTTAACAAGTATGGTAGATGCAGGGAACTCCTGAGTGACCTGAGATGCAAGAAGGAAATACACAGATGGTGGAAGAGGGTAAAGACTACCCAGGAGGAACAGGAGATTTTTGCCTGAACATCTTGAAGTGCAAGAAGGAAGATGCAGGGAACTGCAGGTTAGTCAGCCTCACCACATTCTCTGGAAGATTATGAAGTAAACCTTCTTGGAAGCCGTTTCCAAACTGACAAAAACATGCTTTATAACAACCTGGATAGCCATAGAAAGAACAACCTCAACAGGTCTTCAGATAATAAAGAATTTGCGGGGAACAAGTGATACACTGGAGAGCAGAGCTGGGGAAAAAACCACTGTGAGGACCCTCATGAAGATAAACAAAGTCAATTTCAGAGTCCTGAAGCTGGGATGGAATAACTCATACAGTAGTACAAGCATGTGGTGGAGGGCAAGCATCCAGAAAGAAACTTTGCAGAAAAGGCCATATGGAGCCTTGTGGGCATTTGAAAGTTGAACGTGAGCTCTTAAGGAAGGCCAACTGCATACTTTGTTGTATTCAGGAAATTAATTATTTTCCCTCTATTGAGTATTGCAGCCAGTTCTGGGGTTCCCAGTACAAGAAAGACTTGGACCTTTTAGAGGAAGGCCACAGAAATGACCAGAAGTCTGAACAACTCTTCTGTGAAGAAAAGCTGAGAAAGTTAGGGTTGTTCAACCTGGAGAAAAGAAGGTTCCAGGGAGACCTTATTGTCATCTTTCAGTATATAAAGGGGACTTACAAGAAAGATGGGGAGAGACTTTTTACCAAGGCCTGTAGTGACTGGACAGGGGGCAAAAGTTTTAAACGGGAAGATGGTGGATATTTAGATTGGACATAAAGAAGACATTTTTATGATAAGGGTAGTGAGGCACTGGATGAGCTTGCCCTGAAAAGCTGTGGATGCCCCATCATTGGATATATTTAAGGTCAAGTTAGACAGGGCTTTGAGCAGTCTTCTAGGGGAAGATGTCCCTGCCAACGGCAGGGTGGTTGGGCTAGGTGATCTTTCAAGGTCCCACCCAACCAAACCATTCTACGATCCTGTTTGATAATTGTGAGTCTGTATCTAGAGTACTGTATCCTGTTTTGGGGAACCTGGTACAAAGACAGACCTTGAAATACTGGAGCTAGTCTAGCAGACATCCTGCTGTTATCTCAATGAGCATGGTTTCTCTATTAAAAAGATGTATTGCAGTAAATTTAAAAAAAAAAAAAACCAAAGCAATAGATGTTACTTGGAGTGCTTTCTCTTTATTATACAGATTTCTGCACTGAATGGCCAAGTGCTTTGGATAGTGATGAAAAATGTGAACAGCATTTTCCTATTGAAATTGAAACGGTAGATTATGTTTCTGCAGGGACATCTATTCGTAATCCCAAAGCAAGAGTGGTAACTTTAAGAGTAAGTATGTCTGGTAAACAACCTTTGTTTTGAAAAACCAAATGCTTGGGTTTATTTTCAAAATGTGTAAGTATGATACATTGTAAGGAAATAAGGGAAATGGTTAACTACATGAAAAAAAAACATATTGCAGCGTGTTAGAACTGATGTTGTAAGGTTATGGATATGTATTTATAAGTGAAGACTAAGCTCTGATATAAACCAAATAGTGTACCTTCTGGAGAATCTACTTGTAGAAAAAGGCCTTAAGTGTCTTTGTACTCAGTGCTAGACTCTCTCATGGCTAATTTATTCACCCTAGAAGTGCAGTAGCATTGAAAGATAGGTCATATGAATGCAGCACTATTAGTGAGCGTTGAGTTGGCAGGCTTCCAGGCATCACCATAGGAGCAGCAGTATTCTGATCATGGGATACTTGAGGTTGAAAGGGAGCTTGGGAGTTTTCCAGTCTCATGTTCTGCTCAAAGAAAGAAGAAGGTAGGTAGGTCGCACGAGGTTCTTTGGGACTTTATCCAGTGGGGTCTTGAAAACTTTCAGGGCTGGAGATGGCATAACTGCTCAGGATGACCTGTTCCATTCCTTGCCTACCCTTGTGGTAGTGAAGTTAAGATTGTGCTGTGTCTTTTGAATGTGCCTTTTGAGATCTAAGCCTATCTTAAAAGCAGCAGTGGCAGTGGGATCAGTGATAGTTGTGTTCTTACTCTGTCAGTATAGAAGTTAAAATACTGCATGATACTGTTACGAATAAAGACTTCATTCCTTAATTAGCAACGTTTATATTTATTAAATGGGGTTAATAAAAGGCAAGTAAACAGCGCTGGGTGCGTGGGGAGCCTTCACTCTACCAACATGCACACCTGACACAACAACAGATCCTCTTTTATACTTGTTATCTTAATACATATTCATAAAGGGGAGGGTAATTACAATTAGTTTTTGGAAGAGGCATTCCCGCTTTAGCGCCTGCGTTCTCTGTCCTGGTGGTCTCTCTGGTGGTCACCCACGATGAAGGTTTTAGTCTTCTTCAGGGGTTCCATCCTTCACCTGTCCTTTACTTCATCTCCTTGTCCATATAGAGTCTGTTCTTGGGGCCCAAATGTTAGAATTAGTCGAGTGGCAAGCCTGGTTAGCCAATCGCCATCCACGGCTGTGGAAACTTTGTTCAACTCCTGTTCCTGTTTGTTAATTACTATTGCATGGCTCATTGATTTCAGTGTCTCGGCTGGTATGCCTCACCACACCCCTGACATGAATTGTCACACCATTTATCACAATACCACTTCCTTATAACGCTGATATAGCATCTAATTGTGGCAACTTTGAACAGTACTAATTGATTTTTGTCTGTAGGAGTCTCCATGTTACGCTGTAAAACCTTTTGGGTTGAAATTTATTCTGGTCTGTCATTGACTTAAATATTCATTTCACACGACTGTTAGCAGTAATGTCACTATTCCCTTACAGTCATTGCATACTGGAGTTTAGCCTTCTGTCTCAAGGGCAAGTTTTCATCAATTTGTGTGTGTTAGAAATAAAAGGAAATGGAATGTACCTGTGAGAATAGAAGTCCCTGACTTCATGCTGGGTTGTGAATGTGTGCAGAGAAAGCACCCATTGCACCCCCCCTTGCTCCTGTATTCAGTCAGATGGAGTAATGCTGACATTTGCAGGTCCGTGCTGGGCATGGTGTCACAGGTAGGGGGAAGAGCTCACTGCTCCAACAGCCTGGAATTTCCTCCCACTAAAACCAGCAGATGTTGAGTGCATATGAATTTCTTGCTTTCTAAATCATGCAAAATATTACTAGATATAAATGTCTTCTGTTAAATGTGGCTGTTGAGACACAAGATGTTGAACTAAGGGTAGGCAGGCTATGGAAAGGATAATTCAAAATGTCACACAAATAACCACATCTGGATTATCCTATCTGAAAAAATCTGTCCATTAATGTTAACTGGCCTTGGTCCTTGTAAGGCATTATGTGGATGGGTATTATACATATATATTAAAAAAAGGAGGGATTTGAGTTAGAGACAGCAATGGAACAACTTTCCATATGTTTTTTCCAGTTACTGCTGTACTGATCTCAGATTTAATCTCTAAATTATTTTTCTGATTAATCCTCTAACAAAATCTGCCTAGGGAGGGGAAAGAGGAGGATTTAAAGGTGAAAGCAGGTGGCACTAGGTCAGATAGTGGTCGAGTTTGTATCAGTGAGAGCATTTACTGTGTGCTTTGTTACAGACTATGATAAACTCTCTGGAGGAATTTCCTTTTTACATTATTGTTTGAAAGTTAAACTTTTTTTTTTTAATCTTAATTAAAAAATCATGCCTTTTTTTTTTCCTACCAGGTATCATATTGGAAATGCTAATTTTTCATCTCTTCTAGACTTATGCCAGTATTTCTTGTCACTAAATTTATGCTAGTCTATTGCCAAGTGGAATTGTCCATATGCTGCTAGTCAACATACCACTATAGGGTGTAAAGAGATACTTTTCTGAAAAGTTAACTGCTGTTCTGTGTGGAGCTCTTAACTTTTTTAAATTTCAACAAAAAATAGTCTGCAGCATTGCAGCTAACAATTATAAGCTATCCAGTTGCTATGCCATTTTGAAGTAAGTAGCCATAGAAATATTTTTTCACTTTAAAGTTACTTTGGATTGGTGAGAACAACTTTTTTTTTTTTTTTTATTCTGTAATATAGGCAACAGACCAACAAAATCACAGCTCTCTTAACAGTAAATTTAAGATGATTACACTGTGTGAAGGCAGTGTGATACGGGAATACAGCTGTGATAATGCCATCCTTTTAAGACAGTACTACTCAATGAAATATTTTTGCATTGTTGGTTCTTCTCAGTTAAGGTGTGGCACGCTCGCTTTCTCATAGCTCCTTCTTTTAGTCACCACTGATTTAGGACTGCACAGTATGGAAGGGCACTGTATGTCAGGTAGCCTTGCGTACAAGCTGCCAGACCCATACAAGGGGCTGCTGTGTATGTAAAGGATCTTGGAAGTACAGTTCCTTCAAAAGTGATTGTTCATAATCATTTTGGGCCACGCTAAGAACAGGGCTCTTTTCTTGCAGCTTGACTGTTGCCTTAAAGGATCTATGCACTTAACAGGGGCTGATAGAATTAGACTTGGCAATATGTAAGCTAGGCATCAAAGCCAGGTGAGTATTCCAGGCATGTGTAGGAAATAAGTATGTAATTCTATAAAAAAAGAGACTTTCCATGTATTCTATGGAGTAATGAATGGTAGGGGTTTTCTTAGGATGAGAATCAGTATTGAAACACTGTTATTTCATCCCTTGTCATATTTAGGTTTAGTACTTAAGTTTTCTATTTTTAGTAGTAGGTTTTGTTTTGTTTAGGGTTTTTTTTCAGGTGCTGCTTTTTTCCTCATGTTTTTTTGAGCTTCTAATTTCTTAGTCCTTCAATTTGTATTAGTTTTTCTCATGCAAGTTTCTTGAATTTTTTTTTGTTTTTTTGACAGTCCTTTAGCACAGAAATGATACAGGAGAAAGAATAGAAAGGAAAAACAGACAGACAAAACTAGTAAGAGATGACTACTGTGTCTTCATGTTTTCGGTGTTCCTTAGGAACTCTCACTTAATAGAAACTTCTGTTTCCAACACAATATATCTTCAGGCTGCTGAGGTTCACAGCCTTCTTATTTGCTATTGTGTAAACAGCTAACACCACCTGCTGTACTTTTCATAGTTGTAACTGCATGAAGAAATTACGTTCAGACTAACTTCCTAAAGGTGCTGTTGGTTTTGGTTTATTTTATGAATACTGGTTAGTTCTTGCATATCTTATGTTTGTGGATTTTCTGGGATAGGAGCAGAAGAGAAGCCATTCACACTATTTATGCAAGATCAAAGAGTTGTTATATCTCACAGTAATGATTTTTGAGAATTCTGATTTGTTGTTTCTTGAATTTGTCTTTCCTCCTCTTTTGGATGCTTGTAATAAATATTTTAAATATATCTTAGTATTAATCTTACTGATCTTTATTTGAAAAAAAAAATAAAGATTTATTTTGCCACATAAAGTACACATGAATGTGAAATCCACCTACAAACTAAAATGGACAGCTTTTTTATCCTCTGAAAAAAGTTTAAGTAGGAACGTTCTCCCCCAGACCCTCTAGTATTTGGATGAATATAAATGTATTGTTTGAATATTCAGATTATACTTGTGTTAAGACTTTTGATAGATACAATCAGAAGAATTTGTGCAAATGCAAGCTTAAGAACTATCCTTTTAATTCTTGATATGTCCCTAACTATCTTAAAATATTTTCAGGGTGCAGAGATTGGATGTATCCAAGTAATTAAAAGTGTTTCCTCTTGTATTTCAAGGTTAAGCTTTCTAACCTGAATTTGGATGACCATGCAAAGAAGAAACTCATTAAACTTGTAGGAGAGCGATACTGTAAGGATACAGATACTCTCACAATTACAACAGACAGGTATGGTTACAAGAAGGAAAAAAATGCCTGTAGAGGTGGTCACAGTATAAAAAGGGCTCAGTGTCTTCCAGTAACATCAGTTACTGTCTTGGGAAATCACTATATTTTTAAGCCTAAAATATCACTTAGGCATACCTGAAAGTCCTGTTATTAACTGTTTAAATTGTAATGGACAAATTACCTAAGTCAAACCTATTATCTGTTAAATATTTGTAAGTTACAGAAGCTCTGTTTTCAGAAGTGTCAAATTTTATATAAAAGTAGTTGTCATGTTTTCCAGCAGAGCCTGTGAGTTCCGTTGGTTTTAACGATTAAAGAGTTTCAGGCCAACAAAATGTCATTGGTGACCAGGCAATTCTCAGTGGTTTGATTTTTCTAGATATAAAATCACAGCTGTTATTTACAGTTATGTTCAGAAGGCTGCATTAGAAAAATGTGTTTTCTGTGTTGAATTCTGAAGCATTTAAGAGAATATATATGTATTCCTAAATTGACAGTATGCATTAATTCACTCTTTCAGTGGTAGGGAAACATTATTGGTAGTCTTTTATGGTCACAGATTTTGATTAGGATTCTTTTTCTAATCTTAAATTTTCTGTCCTTTGATATGATATACTGTTGCATTCTACATAAAAGAAATACAAAATGGATTAAATTGTGCATATCTTTTTTGACTCGACATGGAAAATTTGGGTAGTTTTATATCAATGGGTATTTCACTTTATTTTTAGTAAATTCTAAGGCCCAAGTTCTGAGTAGTATGCACTTCTTTTAATACAGGATTTTCCAGTTTTGACTTACATTGATTTAAACTTTTCTTCTTAAATTGTTAGCTAGATCTCCTGTTCTGAACCATACTTCATGGCTGTTTTCACCAGTTGTCCTCCTCCCTTCTATGTGAGGAGAGGGGAAATAAATTGGGTTTTAATGGAAATCAGACCTAACATATGTTGGTTTCCACTTTGGCACAGAGGGCAAAGAAGCTTTTAATGTTTCCTGAATATCTGTAAATTCTTAAATTTTGTACGTTCTCCTTGCAGATGCCCTTTCTCCCATGTTCTTTAATATCATGAAGGCACAAGTATTTTCTTGTTTGAGTAATTCAGACGTGTGAATCAAACAGATGTTTCCCTACATAACAAATTAGAAGTTTAACGTTTTGTTCAAAAATACATTAGAGTGGCTTGATTTCAAAAAGACTGTCTTTCTTTATGAATTTTCAGGTGTCCACTAAGGAGGCAGAACTATGATTATGGCATACACCTCCTCACAGTTTTGTACCATGAATCTTGGGTAAGCAATTGTGAATAATTGATGCTCTCTAACAAAGTGTCTAGTGCCTTACAAACCATACCTGTGTACGGCTTAAAGTAAATTACCTTATCGTCTACCTCAGGTTTTCTTCAAATTCAACCAAGATAAGTTGCTTATGTTTGAATCTGAGTTCCCCAGTCAGTTTAGAGTGCCTTTCTTTAACTTTACAAGTGCTCTTCTGTTGTTTGTATACGTAGCTTGCCAATTTTCAGAAGTTCTCTAGTTTTTTACCTTAATGAGAGTTTTTCTTTCTTCCCCCCCCCCCCCCCGCAATACTT
>JAAGNO010011412.1:19988-56822 GCA_033439905.1 Ceryle rudis
GCGGAGACGCGTGGGGATTGAGGTGGCATCTGTTGAACGAGGCCACCCTGTCCCACGGGAGCTGCCGGTGTGGAGCTGGGCTCAACGGGGAGAGGATGAGGGGAGAAACCCAATACCCCTCTTGGCTCAGTCATGGCTTAATTTAGAGCACGGGGGCTCTGCTGGAGCGTTTTCCATTTAAAGCTGATCCTCATTCCTTTTGTCACGTGCAGGGTGAGGCCCCTGCGCCTTGCGGGGCAGTAGCAGCTGCTGGTGGGGTTGGCAAAACAATTTCCAACTAAATTCCCCTTTGACATCAGCTTCCTTCCCACTGCACCCACGTGAAAGACTGAAATCTGTCTCTTCCTCTCACCTTCATCCCGCTTCGGAGCCTCAGGGAGGGCATAAATCACCCACAGCCCCAGTTTATAGCTCTAAACTGGAGCTGCTACAGTGGGATCAGCCTTGACCTGCTGGCTGATCCTCCACCACTTGGTTGAGCAGAGCTCAGGGCAGGGAGAACTCGGCTCTGTTGATACCATCTATATTTAACTGAGCTAAAGCAACTCAATGCACCTTACGGCCGGTTTGGAGAGCAGCACTCTTGTGGTGCTCGCTCTTCGCAGGTAAACACCTCACAATGGGCTGGAAGAAAAACGATGACAATTCATCAAAGGTCATTTATTGCCAGCGGTTCTGTCGTGCTTTGAAAATTGGATGCACCCATCAGGTGCTTTATGGCTGCTCTGGGGAAGTGCTCTGCCCAGCTCCAGGGTAGGGGACAACCTTTAGCTCAGCCCAAGTGTTTGGAGGACTTGTATTCTCAGCATCCATTAGCTAAAAGCTGGAAAGGTCATAGAATTGTAGAATTGTTTTGGTTGGAAGAGACCTTCAAGATCATCAAGTCCAACTGTTCCCCCAGCACTGCCAGGGCACCAGTAAACCATGTCCCTCAGCACCACATCTCCTCTGCTTTGAAACCCCTCCAGGGATCACGGGGACTCCACCACTGCCCTGGGCAGCCTGGGTCAGCCCTGGACAACCCTCAAGGGAAGAAATTGTTCCTCAGCTCCAACCTAAACCTCCCCTGGGGCAACTTGATGCTGATTCCTCTTGTCCTGTCACTTGTTCCTTGGGAGCAGAGCCCGACCCCCCCTGGCTTCAGCCTCCTGTCAGGAGCTGTCAGAGCCAGAAGGTCTCCCCTTGAGCCTCCTTCTCTCCAGGCTCAACAAGCCCAGGTCCCTCAGCTGCTCCTCAATAGACTTGTGCTCCAGACCCTTCCCCAGCTCTGTTGCCCTTCTCTGGCCACGCTCCAGCCCCTCAATGTCCTTCTGGGAGTGAGGGGCCCAAAACTGAACGAACAATTCAAGGGGCAGCCTCCCCAGTGCCCAGTGCAGGGGGGAACAATCCCTGCCCTGGTCCTGCTGGCCACACCAGCCAGGATGCTGGTGGCTTTCTTGGCCACCGGGGCACTCTCTGGCTCATCTCCAGCTGCCTGTCAACCAGTCCTAACAAGGAGTGTCCATAGCCTCAAATCCTTGCAGCAAAATTACCCTTATTCCACTCTTCACGGCTGAACTGTAACCCCCAGGCTCCACCAGCAGTGCTGGGTGTTGTCACCACCAGCCTGTCACCACCATTAGCTGCAACGGGGCACCAAAAAAAACTCAGATCCCGTGACGTCACTTTACGTTGGATGAAGGCTGTCCCAGCAAGGAAACACTGGCTACTCCCACCACTTCCATCCGGCAAAGAAAAGCATTAAGAGAAACTGGCTGCAAACTGAAGCCAGAGAAATTTAAATGAGAATTGAGGGATGGGAATCTAACAGGCTGGCAATTATCCATGAGGACAAGCTTCCAAGGAAGGGATGGGGTTGTGGAGGCTTCTGATCTCCAAAAGCAATGTTGTAGCTCAAGGAGCAGGTCAAATACGCTGAAGAGATCCTGTGGCAGAGCAGCAGTCATCCGGGCTTTTGCAGGCAGTGAAAAGAATATTATCACTGGTTTTGTTCTCCGAGTGATGGGTTGGGGGACATGGAGCTGCTGGTGCCAGCAGAACTAGAGCTGCTGCTTCCAAGATCTATCAGGGTTTCTTCCATTCAGCAACAAAATGACATGTGCTGCAAGAAAATCCATCTCATACCTTGAAACCTGGGAAGCAGCTTCTGCAAGAGTCAGCACGGGGAGAATTCGAAGGCAGGTCACTCTGTGGAAGTGCAGAGGAAGTTTATTTCAAAACTAAGATGAAACTGAGAAGACCTGGGCAATTTGGCCTGTGTTCAGACACCTCCACTGCTCTGTGACGGGAGACAAATTGCACATTTCCATGAGAAACAGTTACAGCTACGGGCTCACTAGATAAACTGGTTTATAGCATCTTAACTCTTGTCAAGGTGGTGCTCTGGGCGTGTTTGTGCAGGAAAAAACCCAACACAACACAAGAAAATGCTTCTGTGCAACCCCAAACAAGCCAATGTTTAAAGAAAGGAGTGTTGCAGCACTGGAAGTTTGCACCACGTGCTAGTGAGCCATATGTGTGCTGGAACATACGGAGCTCCCGGCTTCTCATCTGCATTTCGTGGGTTGATTCGTAGTCACCCCAGGGAGAATTTTGCTGGGGAGTGGTATGATCTTCACTGCCTCATCACGGGACGGGGGACAAACGCTGCCCGTGTATTAGAAGGGTGGCAGGTTGCCTCTCCTGTCCTTAGGGGGGTAAATATTATTGATTCACACTTCTGCGTAAGCGAAATCAGAATCGCCAGCTGCAAGATACCAGCCTGGATTTAGCAGCCGCCGCATAGCAAATTCTCCACACCTCTGCTGCAGCTCAGGCAGCTTTTTGGAGTGATCCCCTCACTACTGCAGCTCCTTAAAATAGCTGTCGGAGGTGGGTTGGTTTCTTCTCTTTGGTCTGCTTGCTCTACCCCGTGCTGCATAGTCATCGGGATGGAGTTGAAGAGAAACAAACGGCAGCTCACTTGGATGAGACTGTGTCTGTCTCTTGATCTAAGATTTATGATTCTTCCTGTGTCCAGTTCTGGGCTCCCCATTTCAAGAGAGACAAGGAACTACTGGAGAGGGTCCAGCAGAAGCTACAAAGATGCTCAGGAGACTGGAGCATCTCTGTGCCCAGGAGAGGCTGAGAGCCCTGGGGCTGTTTAGCCTGGAGAAGACTGAGAGGGAATCTGATCAATATCTATAGGGCAGGGTTCAAGAGGATGGGGCCAGACTCTTGCAGTGGTGCCCAGTGACAGGACAAGGGGCAATGGGCACAAGCTGGAACACAGGAGGTTCCATCTGAACATAAGGAAAAACTTCTTTACTCTGAGGATGACAAAGCACTGTCCCAGGCTGCCCAGAGAGGTTGTGGAGTCTCCTTCTCTGGAGAGATTCCCAACCCGCCTGGACCCTGCGCTGCTGGGCTCCGCTCTGGGTGCCCCTGCTGGATGGAGCAGGGGGGTGGCACCAGATCATCTCCAGAGGTCCCTTCCAACCCCCACCCTGCTGGGATTCTGCGAGTCTGAGTTGTCAGGAGGACTGTGGGTTGCAAGATGCCATTTGCTCTGATTTTACCTGTGGGGTGAGCAGGAGAAATTTGGCAATGAACCATTTTTGTCCTGTCTTTTGTGAGAGGGCCACGTGACAGCTCTGCTGTGCTAGGGGCCAGCGTTGGTGGAGTGGAGCAGGGCTCTGAAGTAGAGAGTTAACTCTCAGGTGCTGAGCTCACCCTCAGCTCCGTGACCTCCTCCATCAGGGTCTCTGTGAACTGTTTGAAGAGAGACATCTCTGAACCTAAGCAGGAAAAAACAGGGGGACAACACCATGGGGATGACATCTCCCTCACCACAACTGGATTAACTCCCGCTCTGCTCCCCTTTCCCCTCTGCCAGTGGAGTCAGGATGCAGCCCCCGCGCTGGGGAAGGGAGCAGCAGCGGTTTGCCTGTCCACAAATCCACTTTGCACCGGTGGCAGCTGGGGTTAAAGTCTGACAAACATCACCCTTGCAAAAAGAGGCTGACAACGCAAAGCACAGAAAGAAGAGGAGCTTTCAAGACCGAGAAACAAAGCGGCACTATGCAAAAATGACGAGCTCGCTTGTAATCCCCAAGGCTCGCTTGCTGCACACTAACGCCTTATTAGCTTGCACTTGGTGTCCTCACCATGCTGCAAGAGGGAAAGGACAAAGGTGCAAAAGTTTGCAGCACCTCCAAACGTCCCTCCACGTCTGCAGAGAGGACCTGCCCGCGTTTTGTTAGCGTTTCACCCTAGCGACAGCAAGACCTGCCTGAAAGATGGAGAGAGACCCCAATGCGAGGAATTCATAACCTGGATGGCAGGATGGTTCATATGGAACGAGCTGAGCTGAAGGTCGGTCTGACTGATCGTAGGGGTGATCTGCACAGTCTACCTTTCCAAGTGGAAATGCCACTGAGTCTCAGAAAACTCTGTGGCCAGTCTGTTGAAGCAAAGAAACAGGTTGGAATGGTGAGTGGGCACCCCTAGCCAAGTTCACTTGCAGATATTCCCAGGCCAGGCTAATCCACTCCCTCAGCTATGGGAAGTCTGAGACAGACGGGTATCGGTGTGCTGATAGAAACAGAACTGGCTTTGTTCTTGGTGTGACTCTGGAAGGCAGCTAGCATCGCTTCCACAGCGCGATTCCTTTATGAGCTGATAAAGGCAGCAGCACATTGAATATCGAGCCCTCCAAAGGAAAATTCAGTGGAAACTAGGGAGGTTTTGCCCAAAATCACCCTGCAGAATTGCAGCTCCCTAAACTGCAGCAACCTACAGCATGTGCAGTTTGAGAGCCAGCTGCTTCCTAACTCTTACAGACAGAATCTGCTGACAAGCAAAACCTTCGCTCTTTTTGTATTTCATCTCCATTTCTCATCCTCTTCTGCAAATGCGAAAGAAATGATGTGATCCAGGGCTGCAAAACGACACCGCCACTGCATTTTAATTCACAGGCAGGACGCCCAGCCTCCCTCCCTGCTTTGCAGTCCAAAGGACTCTGAATATCTCGCTTAACTCTTCTCTTGTTTCTGCTGCCGAATGGCCTGTAAAAAGATACCCTTCATTTGGTCCATTGTGTCTTGATACAGTTTAAAGTCTTCCTCTTTCTTTCTCACAGTGGTCTCCAAAGCGGCCTTCAGAGCTTCGTTCTCATCCAGCTGGATCACAAGCCTGTGAGGAAACAAAAGGAAAACTTTCATGTGAGCTGGGGAGCTTCAAAGCGTATTAGAACCGTGCTTCAGTTCTGGGGAAGAAAACCACCAAAACACGCGCTCACTGGTGATTTTATGACAGGCGTGAGAAAGAACAGACTTAGCACTTGTTCTTTCTCTCTTTGAGATAGAAATGAGTATTAGATGACCAGGATACTTTACAGATCTGTTTTGTTAAAGGTTATAATTTTATTTTCACTGATAAGCTTGCAATCAAAGCATAAGGAAAGAAAAACAAAATAAAGGTGTCTTCCTTGCACGTGTTTTATGTTGCTTAATGTTTGCATGAGCTTAACACTTCCAGGTATCTATATGATTATTAGGAAATTTGTGTAAGAATGACCAAGACAAGCTCAAACCAGGCTGAGAGAGTTGGGGTTGTTCAGCCTGGAGAAGAGAAGGCTTCGGGGAGATCTTAGTGTGGCCTTCTAGTATCTGAAGGGGGCTACAAGAAAACTGGGGAGGAACCTTTTACAAGGGCTTGTAGTGATAGGATGAGGGGTGATGGCTTCAAACCATTAAAATAGGGGAGATTTAGTTTAGATATCAGGAAGAAGTTCTTCATTCTGAGGGTGGTGAGACACTGGCACAGGTTGCCCAGGGAAGTTGTGGATGCTCCATCACTGGATGTGTTCAAAGTGAGGTTGGTTTGGGCTCTGAGCAACCTGCTCTAGTTTCAGATGTCCCTGCTCAGTGCAGGAGGGTTGGACTAGAGGAACTTTAAAGGTCCCTTCCAACCCAAACCATTCTGGGATCCTATGATCTGTTATTTCTAGAGTTTTCTAGGTTCTAAGTAAGGGTGCAGGTAATATCACTGCTAAAAGGACACCAATGAATTTTAGCTGCTGTGAGTCACACAGCATGGAGGAGGGGAAACCATACCTGGTGCTCAGCTCTTCTATCTGTGATTCTAGAGGCAGCCTGGAGAGCTGGGCTGTGGAGAGATCCTTCCTGTCACTCGCGTTCAAGGTGAGTCTTGAGTGACTGACAGACTGGCCTGTAGATTTGATCACAAAATGGGACTTTTAGTAAAACAAACAACCACTTTCACTTGGTAGCACACCGAGTAAACTCAGGAAACAGTAAACAAATACTAAGGAATCTGTGAATTTCTACGTATATCCATGAAGATACTGTAAATACATATGACAGGCTTTTATTTTAATCTCCTTTCAGCAAAATTAAAACATGATGAGTTTGTATTTCTGGGCTACATGCAGTAATATCACTGCAGGGGGGCTGGACCAGATGACTTTTAAAGGTCCCTTCCAAGCCAAAACATTCTATGATTAAAATTAAAGAAAAAAAAAAAATCCAGAATATTTACATGGCCAAAACAGGAGGTGATAGAAACAGCTGAAAAGGAGTATTTTGATGTTTATCTTGTCATCTTTCACTGTTGCTTCCTGAATGCCTGCGATACAGTTTTCTTGTGGCACACGCTGAAACAGCTTTTGTCAAGAGCTTTGATCCTCAGCATAAACACAACGCAGGTTAAATGCACTAAATGAATACTTCAAACTAAGGTTCTAAATCAGGAATGTTTTCCTAAATAAAAGCCTACCCAAAACACACAGCATTGCTCCTCTTCAAAGGGACATAAAAACTGCTTTTTTTTCAGGGTGAGAGACAAAATATAATTAAAATTTCCTACTGGGATTGGAGAAGTAAAAAAATGTGACCGAGCAGTGAAACCCTACAATGGAAGAAGGCTGAGAGAAGACAGTCAAGGATGATGTGCTCAAGAAGCTCGGAAAGGAATGTAGGAAGTGACCACAGGTACATAGAGGATGCTGAACTAATCACAACACTGAGGGGACTGGAGGGTGGCCTTTGCTGTATATAAATGGCCAAATCAGTTGAGTAAAATGTAAATGGCCTTCTCTAAAAATAATCAATAGAAAGTACTATCTACCTCGAGATGGCCAAACCAGCATGAGGGAAGCACACATGTGGTTCAGCTCAGTGTAGAGTAGAAATATCAGAACACCTGCAAAATGAACTTCGAAGAAAACAGGTTCAACCTAGCTTCAACCCCTGGCCCCATCCCTGGAGACATTCAAGGTGGGGCTTGACAGAGCTCTGAGCAACCTGCTCTAGTTGAGGATGTCCCTGCTCTCAGCCAGGGAGTTGGACTGGATGACCTCTAGAGGTCCCTTCCAACCCAGACATTTCTATGATTCTGTTTCTGTGATAACCCTAAAATCCATTGTTTTTCTCTAGACTTGAGTTAGCACTTAAATTTTACTCGCTTTTTATCATCTACAATCATTTTAAGCCATCACAAGTAAGCATAATTTTTATCACTTCAGGTTATGACACTAGAAATCAGTAACAGTAAAATGCTGCAGTTTTCATAGTAACTGTTAACCTTGTAATTTAGCCTAAATTATGTGAAAGACTATGAGTCCATTTTTGAAATTTAAGCTGCTGCCTGGCTACTTAGGTTTCAGAAGTATACTTCAAATTCATATTCTGAACACTCACTTTGTTATGACACATGGGTTGTAGGTTTAAAATGGGAGGTGGAAGGAGACACTAAAGTCTTGCTGAAATGCTTCCTGGGCAGAAGAAAATTCAAGATTCACTGAACTGAAAAGGAGAGCCATAGCCTTGTGGTTAGAGTATATACCTGGGAGACACAGATTAAGAGCAGATACACTTAGCATATCTTTTTTCAGTACAGTACTGTAAAATAGGTGTATTTATTCCAGGCTACACAGACTTTGAAATTTGACTTTCAGATTAAAGAACTTTCCTTCCCTTCAAAAAAATCTCACTAGAATACTTGCTCTTTGCTAAACAGCATGAAATTCTTAACTGTTCAAACCATTGACAAGAAAATTTACTAACATGAAAGACAAAAAGTAAATAACTCTTCTGTGCCTCTTCAGCAATAGATTTAGATCCTTTGACTTTATATGAAAATTTGTTTTCTGTGGGGAAAATTTGTTTTTCTGTTGTTTGTGTGGGGGGGTGGTGTTGGGGGTCTTTTGTGTTGTGGTTTTGTTTTTTGTTTTGGTTGGGGTTTTTGTTTTTGGTGGTGGTGGTTTTGTTTGGGTTTTTGGGGGGTTGGGGGCAGTTTCAGTTCTTATTGGAAATCTCAGTAAGAGAAACAGCTGGAATTATCAGCTGAGTGCATCTTCAGCCAGACTGATTAATACTTACCTGGATTCTTTCTTAGGTGTGTTAGGACAAACTAATAATTTTCAGTGAATTCATTGAAGAAATACACATTCTTGATTTTTAACTTCATTCAGTAAGTGGGGATTCTAGAAAAATGTTACACAGTGTAACACATTTGTATTCTGTTTTTCAGTTTTATTCTGATTTGTAAGACTTACTGCAGCGTTCAGTAATATTTTAAATTTGCAGGAGATGAAAATAATTAACTAACAAAACTTTGAGTGAAGACCTCCATTTTGAAGCTTTTTTCATTGTCTTGCTAGTTTTCTTCATAACACTTTTAAACTGAGATTACAACACTTGTAACATTTCAATTATTCATGGGTGATGTCTAGGTAGAGTACTTTTTCAAATGGATATATAATTCCAGATTCACTTTTTCTCTTGTAATAAATCTGGTTGGAAAGATACTTAAGTTTCACTATATACAGTCAGTTTGCAAAAATCTGGTTTCTGTTCAGTTTCCTGTTTGTGATGTATGTCTGGACCTGTGTACAGTAGGATAACTTTTCATTTTGAGGCACAGCCCACCAACATTGCTGCAATGGATACTGGCTTCTTGTAGCAGGGCTAAGGAATGGATTTTGAAATATCTTCCTCCTGTCAAATCCCTTCCTGCCTCACTCCCCCCTCAATGTCAGATTTTATTTTAAAATCCATTTTGACACACCATTCTGCTGGGAAGGATTCCAAGAAAGAAAGTTAACAGTTTCTTTGGCCTCCTTTAAAATCTTCTTGCTCTCTATCACCCAAAAGAGATGGCAAAGTCTTAATCTGTTTATCAGAGTGCATCTCCAAAATCTTGTCAGTTAATGTGTGCAGAGAAGGATTTTGTTGAAGAGAGAAATGTAATAACTTTAATGACTTTTTGTTGTCTTTGCTATAACTTAAGGTGTTTAAAAGCCTCACAGTGGTCTTTTGTTTGAACTTCAGACATTAATTTGGTCCAGGGAGTGACTAGGGGTGATAGCCATATTGCCTTACTCTTGGGAAACCCTATCCCTGTGAGAGAAGCTTTTGCTTCAACATTCTTTCAGAGTTGAAGAAAATATGTGTACTGGACAGCCACTATGGAGATAAGGGATATGTAAAACAGGATAATGTTGTTCATGTGAAACTATGTAAGTTGCCACCCTGGGTTGCAGTATTTTTCAAAAGTAACAGTAATACTTCACTATACCCTCTTGTTCTGCTACTGTTTAAGCAATACAGGCTACAGTATGTCTTCCCCTCCCCTGGAAATTGAATGAGGTTCTTTTATGCCTGTGTTGTATTATGTCCAGGTTTTAATCTCAGTCATATGAGCTTTTAGCAGTGTTAATCACTGCTTCTGACTAAACATTGGGACACGGACATTTAAAAGACAAGAGTTTCCATTTACCAGGTGCAGGATGCAGCATTTGTTAAAGTATTTTTAAATTCAGACAGACATACCCAAGTGCACAAGGTTGTAGGGCAAAGATAAATCTTGGGTCTTAATTAAAGATTATTAAATATTGTGGTTTAACTGCAGCAACCTTGTTGATTAGTGGACAGAATACTTTAAAATAAAGAATTGAAAAAACAATGAGCCACCCCCAAACAAACAAAAAAACAAACTAAAACGACAACAAAACCAACCACCAATAACAAAGAAAATGCCAAACAACAACCCAACTCTCCTGTGATTGCCAGGTTTATTTGGATTCTGCATAGAATAGCTAAAATTTTATCGAAGAGCCTTTTCTGGCAAGAGATATTAAAAGAAAAAAAAAAGAAAAAATCCATACTATGTAAATTATCTAATTTACTATAATCTTTCTTGGAAGTTACTGTGGGAGACATAAAAGTTTTATTTAGAACTGATTTCTAGAACAATTTTAGGAAAAACATGACCACCAAAAATGCTTCAGATTGTGATTCTTACATAGTTGAAATAATATAAGGATACTATGAATTGTTTCCATCAGTAAAGTACTAGGTAATCATAAATATACAATCTATAATATATGAAAAAGCTAATATACCTAAAAAGCATATCTACTTCTGGAGTACAATAAAAATTAATTATACAATAATAGCAGGCTAAAACATCTGAAATATCCCTTAAACAGTCTGGGAAGCTAGATGAAGGCCTTCTGAATCGAAGAAATGTTCAGACAAAATTTGTAAAGAACAGCTGTACAAGACAAGTATTTACAGGCGTTGGGATCACATCTTCTGCGTTTATCTTTTGATCCTGTGTAATCCCGCAACACTAACTAGATCAAAAAATAGCACCTTGTGCATAGAGATTCTTTTGAGGAGCAATTTGTTTTGCAGGAAGAGAAAATGGGTTAATTGGTGGTACTTTTCCTTATGAGTCACAATTAAAACATTTCTCAAATGGTGAAGGATTGCTCTTTCTCATCATCTTGGTATGGGCTGTCTCATTTTGCATCTTATAGCCAATGTAAACATACCAAAATCATATGCTAGGGATGTAATAGCTAGGTGGCTACTTCCAAAGCTAGAGCATTTAGGGTTATTTAAAATTACTGCTCTTACAAGGTTTTATTCATTATGTGTATAGTCTGTAAACTTTTCTTCTCATTCTGACTTGTCTAGTTACATCTGCCAGATACATAAAGAACTTGAGAAGTGGGAGGAAAGAAACTCACTCTGCACAGAAAATGTCCAGCATACAGGCACTTTTTGAACTCTGTTTGAGGCTTGAGTTACAAGCCTTGTACTTTAGAGGACATGAAATATCTTCCACAACAAATGGAATTTTAAAACTCAATTGGTATGAGAGAGAAGCTTCTTCAGATGATTGTACAGCTCTGTTTCAGTCTTGAGTAGTTTTTAAGATGATGTATATTTTCTTTCAGAAAACTGAGATGTGGGAGAGTGAGAAGGCTGAGGAAGATATGGAAGAGTATATCTGGGAAAATAGCTGCTCTCAGAAAAATGCCTTGGATACACTACTTCGAATGAAAGCCTCAGAGAATGTCAGTAATGTAACTAAGGAAGAGCTTCTTTCATCCGAAGTAGTTAAGAATTACAGAAACTCTGTAATTGCACTTAAAAATGAAGGTGAAACAGAAAATAACATGTCTCAGTATAAGGAATCTGTGAAGAAATTACTGAATATACAAGCATTACCATGAGAGCATACTCTGCGGTTATCATCGGGTTATTACTGCAACGTTCAAACTACAGTGTTCATATTAGTGTGATATGGATATATAATTATGCAGAACCTTAACCAAAAATACAAAACTTGATGATGAGTTAATTTCAGTAGCAATCAGATTTTTCTTTACTGCTGGATTTTCTTGTAAACAATTTTCCTGTCCATGAATCTTGTTCTTTGAATAAAACATGTTTTCAGTGATATTGGTGACTTGAACTTTCTGTGTTTTCTTAGCTTCGAAGATCCTGGTTCAGTCCTCTGCTTAATCACATTCTGACTTCCATGCAACTTCTTTTGGTATATAACTTAGAGCAGCAAAGCAATGAAATTACTTGGGCTCCCAGTTCTATTAATTAAAAGGTTGAAAATTAAGAGCTCTAACCTTCCTAAATGCTTTTCAGCTGTCGCTGAGATTTTCCTTTATCTGTACTCCCTATCTCCCAAAGAAAGACAGTGTTGCCTAAGTTATTTAACTTTTGGAGAGTTGTTGAAGCACACTGAACAGTATGAGATTCTCTCGGTTGTTATCCTGACGGTTAACAAATACCCTAAATAAAAATAACTGTCTCTAAAGTGATGGAATAAAATAAGGTAGGAAAGGGGATGGTAGTGGGAAGGTAAACAAGCAATTATTGACAGGATACCAAAGTACATGGGAAAGGAGGAATGATGAGAGTTGCTGAAAGTGAGAGCTCGTGAGTAGTGAGGCACATCTGTAGCTTAAATAGGAATAGACTGAGTCTTGGTACTTGGAGGCCTGCTGACTTGTGTCTTGACTGTTTCCAGGCTCATCAGGGAAAGAAAATGTTTGCAGCATCCCACTTACTGGTGTGAAGCAGAGGACGAAATTATCTGGATGTTTATCTTCTGTTTGGTAATTTGTATTTGAAAGGAATTGATTTGAAACAGTGGAATCACAGGCAACTCTTAACTGCCCTCTCCCAGTTCAAAAAAACCAACATTAAAACTATCAGCTTAAAGGACATAAATAACTCTATTCTTGCTTTTATTGTACCTTCCTGTCTTACTAAGATTTCATCTTAGAGAGAGTCCCTTCATTTTCTGGAAGGGACATAAGGAGTTCGTATTCATCAGACTTAAGGATTCTGCATACCTATAAAAACCTAGCATGCGGCCCTGACACCAGCTCATTGAGAGGAAACTGCATAAATCTAAGGATGTTAAAAACTGAAGGGGATTGATTTCTGTGGAGTATTCTGTGTGGCTCACCTCACTGCTATGATTTCTCTTTGTTTTCTGTTTACATACAGGCAAAGAGTCTGTATATTCCTATTTTGAAAACGTTGTCAGTTTTGGAAGGATTCCTTTGTTTTTGAATGCAAGAGACTGAGTTTAATGCAGCTTTTTACTCCCTATGATAATTTGCCAGAGCTGTAGCTATGACTGAAAATGCTTGTCCTGTAATCCTCTTGTATTTACCAACTTGCTTATTTAGTGTTCCTTTTATATTTCTGTTAATGTGAAGTTTTAGCGAAAGCTTAATAATGGGAAAGTTTTAGCTGTTACCTAGTTGTTTCTTTATTCAGAGGTAATGAGGATAATGTTTACAATTCTCATCTGAAATAGTACACTTGTGTAATTTCTAATCTTTTTTGAACAGCCATGAAACAAAAATTACTGAGAAAGTAACTGCAGCTTGACTCAGAGAATGGCATGGAAAGTGGAGTTGTGCCTGGCTTTATTCCAAAGGTGGTTTGGTTCTAGTATGTATACAAGAGAAATTTGTTTCCTTAATTAGCTCTGTCAGTGCTTGCATAAGGCCTGGTGTATAAGCAAGCCTATGTAACTAACTTCTGTTCTGCAGTGGCGTGTCTTTTACTAGACTGTCATGAGCAATGCCCTTAAATGTAAGAAACCAAAAATCCCATAAGCCTGCTTTTCTCCATGAAGTTGTCCTGACATACTCGGGATATACGAACACCTGATAAAATCCTCTGTTAACAGAGGACGGTTCAGTTTTCCTTTGCTCTTCATAGACTTTCAGTGGATGTAAACAGAACTCAGTATGAAAGTTGTAGTTAAAATAATAATTTGACTTTACTACTAATAATGGCTGGTAGAAAGAAGAACATAGGAAGGGATATTGATTTTTCATTTAATTGTATTAGCATTTCATTAGCTTCACAGCTAATTCATGGAAAACCTAAAATGCACAGGCTTCTAAAGTTCCCTCTGAAGTATTCAAGTCTTATGTACATTCTATAAATAGTTCAAGAAATACAGGCAGGATAAAAGGCATCTGTCTCCTGAGTGCCCGGACACTCAAATGTCTCTATGAACAATGTATTGTACCTTCTGGGCAAGAACAATGTAGGGCCTAATTCACTGTGTTCCCTAACCACATTTAACACCATCAGAAATTGATTGTAAAAGTTTTCCAACAGTATCTGGCTTAATGACCCTTTGGCTACAGAACACTTGGCCAGCTGGCCTTAGAGATCTGCAGGATTGTTTGCAAGCTTGGTTTTCAGCATCGTCTTCACTTCCTCTCCTTGGTAAGAAACATAGGAGCAGAATTAAAAACCTTTTTAATCCAAAATAAGGCCATTCAAGGTTCTAGAAAGAAAGGCAATATAAAATTCAAAGTTAGACTTGTGATTTTTTCCTAATGGCTTACATGTTCTTTTACAGAAC
Organism: Ceryle rudis; assembly: GCA_033439905.1. Classification (NCBI taxonomy): domain Eukaryota; kingdom Metazoa; phylum Chordata; class Aves; order Coraciiformes; family Cerylidae; genus Ceryle; species Ceryle rudis. Next base: position 34,197 of record JAAGNO010011412.1, read on the forward strand.
TTGTGTAATACGGTGGACTGGATCAAAGGTAGCCTGGACTGTATTTTGAGCTTTTTGTCATCTTGTACATTTCTGGTTTTCTGCTTCTCCCTCTCAACTGTTTGTGTTTGAGGGTGGCAGTCTTTCTCTGTGGCTATGTAGAACACCTGGAACACTGGGATCTTAACTCCAGTGGGAGTATTCCCAACCTTGATGATGTATATATCGTGTGTTTTTGTGAACTGAAACACCTATCTTTATTTTCCTATATAATACTCTTGCAGACCATCTCGTTGAAACCTCCACTGAAGTTTAAACACTGTGGAGTTGAAATAAAATAGACTTACAGGTTGAGCAGCTCTACAGCTAAGTAAAAAGTGCATCCTTAACAGTGGTCTCCTGTGAATGTATCATATACATTATAATGTAAATGCATGAATCTATACAGACCTGTGTGTATGTACATTCTTGTGACATGGAAGCACCTATGTTATTTTTAAATAATAATGTAGGTAGAGAAGACTTGAGAAGCAGGCTAGGACCCTGGTGCATAAATTCAAAAGCAAGGAGGAGCAAAAAGCACATATAATATCTAAAGGTGTTGTCTGTCTCCATAGGTAATTCTTCACTGGTATTTACTGGCCAAGAAGAACATGGTTCTAGTTCATGACAGTCCTGACCTCAGGCAACCCTGTCCATCACAAATTGAAACTTAAGCAGTAAGGCTACTATGTGTGCTTCTTTGTGGTCACTGTTCTAGCCTCCAAGTAGCAGATGTCTCATTTCAAATCCAAACACTTGCCCCCGCAAACTGGAAAAGTAAGTTCCTTGCAGCAAGGAAAAATAAGCTGTCTCCAATGGAAAAAAACTCACACAAATTAAGGTCTTGGCCATCTGGAATAGTTGCGATGCATAGTTTCACTGGTGCTGTTGAAGAGACTAACCTTTCTTTTATCTCCTATATAAACATTCCAAAGAAAGGTTGAGATCTGGCACTTGGTCAAACTGGAAAAGAACTTGCTTTGTCAGTATTCGGGCTAATTTTTTGCATCTAGAAACTACTGTAATACTGGCATAAGCTGTCTTTAGTAAACATTGTGCTAGGAGTTGTGAAGTGAAACTTTTCAAAGTGTCACTAAATAGTTTCTTGAGGTTGTTTGTCTATGTTCTATTGCACTTTTGCCCTTTAAAGAAGGGCTGTTGGACACTAAGCATAATCTCTTGCTCAGATTAGACAAGAAAACCTGCAGAGACATAATTCAGGTTTTGGCAAGGAGAGCAGATGTTTCAACTAACTACTTGTAACTTCACCAAGCCCTAAGACCTTAATGTGACTGGCTGTGTCTGAAGAGTTGGTAAACCCCACAGATGATCTCATGGTCTTCAGGGAACTAATTTATGCTCCTGATTTGAGTTGACACTTTTTGCCCTGTTTTCATTGCTGCAAGCACAAGTAAGGAATAAAGGAACAGTTGCCTAAAAGGATGTGCTGTCTGGATAAACTATCTTCTACCCATTTCTTGTTTTCCCTCATACTTAAAATATATGTATTTATTTTCTTGTGACACTCCCAAGTATAAAATAATAAAAAAGACCTGCTACTGTGCTTTATACGACCCCTTTCCTGCCTGCTTTTTCTCTAGATGAGACCAAACCAAGAAGACTCTCCCGAAAATGATCTTGTATTTTTTTTTTATCATTTCATCCTGCCCGGAAGCATTTGTGCATGGGACAGATAAAAATATTCACTTCTGTCTCGTTCTCTTTTTTTGAGGAGTACTGAGGTCCCAGTTCCATTATATGATTCTACAGAACATAATGTTGAGGGTAAGCATCAAAGGACCATCAAGGTGCTGTTAAGTACTTTATACAAGTAACTAATTTGGACATGAAGAAACTATGGACACCAGAGATGACTGTAACTTGCTGCAGGTCACAGAGCTGATCAATAAGCAGAAATAAATGACTTTTCTAAGAGTGAAAGGAGGTGGAAAAAAACCACCTGCTTGAAAGCAAATACCTATGACTTCTTTCTAGTAAAACTAGTGCCGCCTTCTGTTGTGTTGGAGTGTATCCCATCTAGTGAAAGGATTTTGCTAGTCTTTGCATTTATAGTTGCATGACATCTCTGGGGTAAAAATAGCAATTTTTCACATTTTCAGTTGTCAATTTCCTTTTTAGTTTTAATTAAAAAAAAAAGCTAGTATCCATCCCTTAAGACAACTTTTCTTCTTTGTTCTTGAATCAGTCTGAATCAATCAGATCTGAAGGATCATTTATAAAAAAGGAAGCGTTAAACAAGCTGAAAGAGTCTAAGCACTACTAGTTTGCAGCACTTCATACTGTCAGCAGATGTTTTGTTGGGCATTTAGGTAGCAGACCCACCTGAATAGAAAGCAGAGTCAGGATGAGAATGGATACTAAGAACTTAGGGACAATGAAATTAGTGCAAGTCTCCTATAATGAAGGGATTGCAATATGTTAGAACCTGTCAGCTTTCAGCTGAATTTCACAATATTTATCTGAGAACAGTAATATTTTAGTGGTGCAGCAAGAAAAGAGACGAGATGTTCCATGTTCAGTTTCCTGTCTTGAATGTTACCCACGTTGATACTTCAAAATTATGTCGCCTTAGACCTGCAACAATCTTGCTTCTGTGACTTCAAGTGCAGCAATAGATTAATAAGTATACATTATGGATTTAAGCATCCTCCCCTATTTTATATGCATGATTAAATGATGAGTTAAATTGGCAATGCATTTTTCCTATGATAAATTAATGAGTAAAGGGTACTGTATTACAATATTACTGTCTCAAACAGTTCTGCAAATCTTATTATGTGAAGCAGGGAGAAAGAGGTGTTGTGCACTCTCTTGTCTTTAAAACCTGGAAAATGAAAAATAAATTTTTGTTCAAATTTAAAAAATCCAGAGTATGAAACAACTAATTCTAATGCAGAATGTGTCTGCCTGTATAGCCGAAGATAATTAATATTCAGCAAAGCTTGGAAAAACCCTAGCCTAAGAAAACTGAAACTCTTCTTTTTCCAGCTGAAACTATGGGGCAGTTTTTGGGTAAACAATGTAATTTATCTTCCTGAATTGGACTAAGCTCCCTGCGTGTGAATTCCGTATCCCCAAAATGACATGCAACTATATGGCAATAAGAAGTTCAGTATGGTCTCTGTTTTTCAGGAGCAATTACGTTTTGAATTCAGTCTTAAAGGTGCAGTTTGAAATGCCTTAATTTCTCAAGTAACATCTTCTCTTTGGCAGCAATTGAGACTATAAAGTGAACACAAGCAGAATTTTAATGGCTCTATTCAGCCTGAAGAAAAACATCACAGAGTGCAGATCTAGTTCTCTTACTTAAAAGTATTTTTTCTGAGTTTATGTTTAGGCTTTTTAACTCAGTCATAGAAAAATACAATGTTCTTCAAAGTGTTGTTTTTGCTGAATCCTTCTTTGGCAGTGAATGTACACCATGTTCATTGTTTTGACTATTTCAGAGAAGGAGACGTTTTCCTACAACACATTTATATTACTGCATTACCTTTATTCATCTGATACCAAATAGATAAGCAGAAAGGTAACTAGGCTAGCTTTTAGATCTGGTTTTGATGTATCTTTACAAAAGTTTAGATGTAAATTGTTCTTAAAATATGTTTTCCTTGTTTACGTGATTCTAAAAATTATGGGGAGAAAAAGATAATTTAAAAAGCTCTTTCATTGCAAACTGATGGGACAATGATGGATGAAGTGTGCAAGAATCCTGTGACAAAATGTGCTTGTCATCAGTACTGAGTGAGATGAAAAATACCACAACTTGTAACATATGGTTAATCAGTTTGTTTATTTAATGTATTTGGTCAGATTGCAGTGATGTGTGAAGTATCTGAACAGTATTTGTGATAGAGATCAAAACATGAACTTTGCAAACTTTTCATTTTCTGATTAAGACTTTATAAATGGAGTTATGCCTTCTTGTCTCTTTAACACAAAGGTGGTTCACTGAGCCGTGAATATTTCCTTCAGAATTTGACAGAGAATGGTTCTTAGAGCACTGTACAAAGAGAAAGAGCATACTGATGGTGTTGATGCACATCGCCATTTCCAGTGTAAATTGTGGAGAAGCAGTATAAAGCACATCACAGTAATCTGCAGGTTGAGGATCTGAGTTCCTCCTCTGATCTACATGTGCCTTTGTTTCCTATTGAAATGAGTCAGATCTGAGACTTTTCCATTTTGGGATCAGATCCATGAACATTACCCTAAGATGATGAGCACATCATGTGGGACATACGTTCTTTATTGACATATCACCACATTCATTCTGTGATACAATATAGTGTATCTTGATTCCTTTCTCCTAGTTCCTTTCCTTTTCCCTTAGAAAAGTATACCTGTCAACTTCCTCTAACTCAGAAGAGCCCTTGGGGTCTCATCATTCTTAGCTGAAACTTTTAGTGATAGGTAAAATATGTTCTAGACTTGGACACATGACGAAAGTAAAATTTGATGATGAGAATCTGCTTGGTCATATTTAAAGTACATCATGCAGTGGGTGCCTGTGGAGTTTATATCACTTTACATATAAGCATAGAACTTCCCTTAAAAAAAAAACCCAACGTACCTAATTCTAGTTTTTCTAGCTAAAATAAAAGGAGTTTCTTTTGTGTTATTTCAACTGATTAAATAACCCCACTCCTTTAAAATATTCTTATCCTGTGTTAGTCTTTCTTCTATTACATATAAATTAGCATACAGGTCACTTTAAATGCTATAAACGAGGTTTCTTAAACTTTAGTTTTCTAAGCTACAGTGCTGATCAGTTTGGGTTAAAATATAATTTTAGAGATGTCTTTTCCTCTGAAACCAACCTGCTCAGCTGTAATTAGATACTCGTGGTCTTACAACCTCATTACTGTAGTCTTTGAACATTTCATGAATTTTCCTAGTTTTAAAATATTTTTCTGCCACATAGACATGACAATCAGTTTTATTTTTTATAGTTTCTTTTTCTAACATTTACACTTGTCTGGGAAATAGAAACTTTTTACAGCAAGTGAGGAAAGTGAGAAACTGAGATGTCAAGGAGTTTAAAAGAGGAAGAACAATCCTTGTTACTGTTGAAAATGTTTGCTTTGCTAAGCAAACTTCCTGAGTAAGGTAAGTCAAGGAAATACCTTGCTACCCTGTTGATCTAGCTGCTTGATTTATATTCACAAGGAGTGCTTTTATTAATAGAATATATAGGATGAGGAAACAAAGAAAGGGAGTTTTATTATAAAGCTAACATAGAACTTTCAAAACATTCTGTGTATTCCTGTGTCACATACATTAAATGACTGTCCCTATTTAAAAAAACTAAAGATATAAATGATAAATACAAGTAGGCAAGAAAAAGCGAGTTGAAGCAGACAATACTCATTGCAAGGCACGAACAAACGTTAGCTGCATTTATGTTTTCTTTAGCCAATAACAGAAAGGATTTCTCAATGCATTGCAGAGCAAGTAGGTTTATGAAAGCAGCTGACATCTGAAGGTGCTTCTGGAGGGGCTTGAAAAATATTTAAAGTGATTGTTATCAGAAGAGTGAAGTGAGAAGTGGGTACAAGTAAAGCATAAAGGTTGGATGATCAGATGTTTGGATGCTGATGGAATTCAGTAGATTTTTGGACTTCAGTTCTTCGGTGTTTTTCTTTGAAGAAGTAGAGTGGTGTCTAAATTGTCTCAATACTAGGGATAAATGGAGAAAAATGTTAATAAAACTTGGAGAAAAACTGGCAGACTATAGAAAAATAAGATCTGAGACAATTAAAGGATGATTAGAGATAATCTTATGATACTATAAAACTTGGGTCACTTCTACCAATTACAACTTATACCTCATTTTCTCAGGTCAGTTCAAAGTCAGGGGAAATGGTATGTACAGCTGGAGTGAATATGCTTTCTTATGTTAGGGCAAGTGTATACTGTTTGTTAGGCATTCATCTGGGTCAGATGATGATCCAAAATGTGCTGGAACATGTCTGAACATGCAGTGGAAGCTGTGTATGAGTGTGTACTGCTTACCTTAAAGAAACAGGGGAATTGTGTTTCATCTGCTGAGAATTAAGTTGCAACTGGAAGATTCTGAAACCATCAGTGGAAAAAAAAATCTTTGTTTCTGTGAAATAAAATAAGCTTATATATATATGATTGTTTTAAAAGTCTTATTTGTTCCAACTCAAGGATGGTGCCAGTATTTTACAAATTACCCTTGATAGTAATATATTTTATGAATTGTCTTGACATTGTTCTTCGTCTCCTTATGGGCTTATACTGGCCTCTCTTATTGCTGCAATGCCCTGCTGTGAAAGCAACAGTACAACAGCAAAGGAAGATGAGAGAACAAAGGACAACAGGAATCAACCAGACACCCAAAGCTTCAGCTTCCCAAGCAGGGGCCTCATTAGCTGAAGTATAATTCCTGCCACTGTAGCCTTTGGTTTCATTTAAATGTTGCTTACTGCTGTTTGGATGGGGAGGAGTGGGCACGTGGGATAATACATTGTCAGACTTGGATATCAAAGTTGAGTGTACAGTCTTCTTGTCTGAGCTGGTGGTTGACCTAGTGCTTAGTGAAGTTGTGCTTGTCCTCTTAGCAAAGTGATCATCTGATGGAGAAGTTTCTGCCCTGGAATAAGCAGTAGCTTCAGCTTTTTGGACCATCAGGCTTGTGCTGGAGGTGTAAGCATTTGCTGTTAAGCCATGGCTAATGGTAGAAAATGGAGCTTGAAGCAGAAAGGAACTGGATGTGGCATTATGATGGTGGCATCTTTCCTGTTCGTTGGTCTTTGTGCTGTTTTGCCTTTCATATTTACTCGGTGAGAAGAGAGTATTTAGCTCTCCAGATGTCCATTTTTCAAAAATAAGAAGGTCTGGATCAATCCCTATTAAACCATAAACAATGTTAGTTTATGTCATAAAAGCTCATCTGCACACCCATAAAAGGAGCACATGGAGACAATGACAGGTCGGGGAGTTCAAATAATACCCATTAACACCTGTTGCACTGGGAGTGTCACTGCCTAGTTATGGGACACCTTATGGCAAGCAAGAGTAGAGCATTTGGGGATTGCAAAGAATTTACTACGGTATGCTTAGGAAAGCAACCAAAGGTGAGGAAAGGGAGGGTTCTAGGCTGCTGCAGTGGAGGGGAGTCCTGGCAAGCTTTATGTGTGTCCCTGTGTTTCTATGTGTGTGTGACAGTCTGCACCAGCCACTGGAGGGGAGCTGCGCCCTCAGGGGTTTATACATCCAGGTGAGAGCAACTTGGGAGACTAGGTCCAGACTGGGCAGACTGAGCATCTGAGCCCAGCTGCTGGGGGGTTTCGCATTGTACATATATGTATATGTAGAGATTTTTTTTCCACTCGCAGATCTCTGTCCTATGCAGATAGAAAAAACTGTATGAGGCTCTTGGTGCTACCTGTGTCCGTGTGTCTGCTTTATGTGTTTGTCTGTGTTACCTGTGTGTCTGGATGTTTATATTTGTATACTTGTCGTATGCACGTGTCCTCTTCGTGCATGTGCCTAATGGGAATACATTTCCAGCCTTGCTATTGGTTGGATCTGGGGACAGGGAGCAGTGGCAGCCTTGCCTATCAGTCTCTCAGATCTCTCATTTTCCCCAAGCACAGTATTGATTAGGAACTCAGAGCTTTGTTTAGGTACTGAAAGCATGAATCTTGAGAGAAGGCTGTATCTTCAAGATATTTCTCATATACTAAATGGAAAGAAGAGGAAGTTTCCTCAGAAGCATTGTATTAATAAAAAAGGAAAAAAAGTCTTACACTTTTTTAGCATTTAGCATCTTCTAGCACAGTAACTGACCTCATATAACGTTAACATTCCCTCTAGCTGTCACGTTTCCAACCTGTATAAATTAAAGATGGTTAATTACCTGTTGTGATGTTGTACAAAATTGTGTTGATTCTAGCCTTTAGGATACAACTTTCTAAAGCTGGGCAAGATATGTGCAGGCAATTCATATTCTCATGAAAGGCTCCATGGTAGAACACTGCTAGATTGCAGGAAACTATAATGCAAACAGAATAAACTTGAGCTTATCAGCATAATGACCATTGCATTTTGCATATTATTATATTATTTAATATCAGAAGATAATACTGGGCAGCTTCATAGTACTTTAAATCTGTGTTTCTCTCTTTATCATGCAAACTAATTATGCATCCAGTCAGCAAAGCAGAACTACTTATAATGATATTCTTAGTTTACATGTGGAGAAAAGGAAGAGCATAGCCATCTGAATTCTTTGTGTGTCTCTGATTAAATAAGATTATATGCTTCAGCTTGTAGGCCTTCTAGAAGTTGCCTTTCTTCACATCTCAGGTGAAGTGAGTGGACCATTTGTAGAAATATAGTTATCAAGGAAGACAGCTTTGAAGTGTTTGCTCATGTTTGATGTACTAGTCTACTTGAAACTGGAATGGAATCACTCATTTCACTCAGACTATTAAAAAAACATCTTGAGCTACAATAAGCAAGTGACATCCTGTCACGCTGCCAGTTCCCATTCCTTTTTCTTGTTTGCCTTTAGACTATGGTACTTCTGTGAATAGAGTAATTTAGACAATTCTTCATGTATGTTTGGAGGTTCAGTGTTATCTTCCCACATCAGAAATCAGGGCTAAAGCAATGCTGAGGAAAGGCCTGAACAACTTGTCACTGAAAACCAATTTTCAAAAGTATATAGATGCCCAAATCCTAGTGGTTTAAGATTTAGGTTGAAAATATATGCTAAAATACTTATGGCTAGAGTCACACTAAATAAAAAACAGGAAAGATTCTTCTTCCAGAGCCTTACAGTACCTCAAAGTCTTGAGTGAAAAGGTAATTTTATTTCATTATATCAATGTGATTGGAGTAGGATCAATGTTAAATTTTGGTTTAATTGTATGAAGTTTTGGGGGTTTTATTTATTTCATTTTACCCACCTTGAATGCAACCTCCATACCTGAATTTATAATGGCTACCTGCAATTAAAAATGTATTGACAGGACAGGACTTTATAAATGTGTTCTGTTTATTCAGTATTTATTCCAAAGATTTTTCTCATGTTTTTAAGTAATGAAAATAATTTGTAATACTTCTGTAGTGAGCAACAGAAAAAGTCATGTAACTCTTTCCATTTTATGTGTAACTGAAAAAAAAAATAAAATCCCTAGCCTATCTAAAAATGAGAAAATGGAGAAAATACACTAAACCTGTGCTTCCTATCTTTTCGGTCTTTGTATTTTTTTCATCTAATAGCCTTAATTCTGCATCATAGATTTAACATGGTAAACACATGCCTTGAAAATATGTGGGATTTTTCCATCATAACGAACACAGCTGCCCTAAGAGAGAAGCTTCTTTCTTTTCAAATATATATATATGATTAATGAAATAAAAATTTACAATGGGAATGCATTCTGTCCAGCAGAACAATACAAGTTCAGCAGCTCTATGGAAGAAAATATCATGGCAGAAGTGCTGTTGCAGAATTTATACTGTCTTGTGTTTTTTAGTTACTTACATATGAAGATTAAGGTTGTCTGCCTAGCTGAATTGAAAACAGTAACATCTACAAGTAAAACTGGGATCCTAAACTCTAATGATAGCAAAGTAAAGATATGATTTGTTATCGAAGCTAAATCCCAGATGCTAATTGGCATTTTTTCCTTCACTGATAAAATTTTCATGTCGGATATATACCTCTAGTTAGGCTTCATTAGTTCCCAGTTCTATACAGGAACTTGAGCTCAGAGTAGATATTTATGAAAGCAGGGCTGATACAAAGGTTATGATTATCAAAACAATAGAAGAACATAACTTGTGGAAGACAGAATGATAATCTTATGGGGATTACAGAAAGCTCTGTCTTCATTATATACTGATTGATCTACAGTTTTCTTTAAAAGATTAGAAACATTTTGTAGTGTTAGAGAAGCACGTTTAGCCAGTACATAACTATTCGGATGTATTTCTCAGGGCCTACAGGCATTTCCACAGGTGATATATAAAAACGTTGGCTTCTATAGGTAAAGGAATTTAAAATCCAGTGACTATTTTAAAGAAAGTAATTCTGAATATTTCTAGGCATCAGTAAACTTTTTGCATATTTTTTCATGTAAGTTAACAGTTTAAAACACAAAGCCCTTCGAGTATTTCTGTGATTGCTTGCTTTTCTCTGATATCTTTTGTTCAACAACTCTTATTAAACACTCTGCAAACACTAACAAGCTGGTATTATTGGAGTCTTTGTTTGAAAAATGACAACTTTCTTGTACTTCTTCACATTGATGGTTTTTCTTCCAACAGAAAACTGTTCTTCACTTGCATCACGTGTAGTAGTACGTACCCTTGCCTTCGGACCCAGGTATACAATGTTGTGGATTTTGTCAAAGAATGGATGCTTTGTGCTGATAGTGCATTTTAGGTTTGGTTTTCAGGGTGATACATGAATACTGTGGAGGTTTCTGATGTAGAGACTATCTTATATAAGAATATATAAATCACCTGAAAATGTATGTATTTGTTTGAAAGGAGGAGTGAAATCTTTGGAACTTTTCAAGTTCGTGCAAAGTTCTGTTGCCACAGAAACTCTAGTTTTCTGTCACAACTTATTTATAACTGTTTTTCATTTTAATGTTTACTTTGCATGCTTTATGAAAACATCATTAAATAGTATGAAAAGAATATCTCATCTGAAGAACTTGGCTTCTGTGGATATACTCTGAGATCTATGATGGATTTTATTGTATAAAATCAGGTAAGAAAAATGTCACAAGCCTATTTTTATGTAAGAAAGGATAGTTCTTTGGTCAGAAAAAGTACTTTAAAAGTATGCTATAAGATATTTTATATTGGTTTGAGGGGAAAAGAAGATTTTTTGTTTGTTTGTGTTTAAATTACTTTAAAATTTCTTTTTATCTTGTAAGATTAGCTTTCAGTCACTGCTATCACTGGGAATCCAGCAAAGAAAATTCTCTTACTAAACTTCTTATCGGCATTTCTTGAAATCTTAAGTAGGGCTTTTATTTGCAATAGTATTTGTGGTAGTGACTACATCTGTCCCTTTGGGATTATAAAAAACCACAAGCTGATTTAAAGTATAGTTTTGAAATGCCATCTAATGTCTCTATTGCAGTTAAGTTTGTGATTGTAACAAAGTTGTGCTTGACTATGTAACATTATAATGAGATTCCAAGTTAGCATTACTTATCTCTCTAAGGTATCCAGTCCCATGTTCTATGAGAAAAAGTTTGCTGCCCAAATAGGAAAAACTTTGCTGAAGCATATATAATTGCTCTTTCCTCAAAATATTAAAGACAGAAGTTAACTCTTCCCTGGAATGCTGCTGGCTGTTCCATTAGTTATGTCAGCATCAGGTTGTCAAGGTCACATTTTTGCTCGTAATTCTAAATCTCATCAAAATTCATATTGACTGTTTTTCATAAATGGTACGTCACTTTCATCCTCCATATCCCAAACCCTTTAAAGTCTTGAGTTTTGCAGTCAAATTTAGGTGCCACAGGCACACACTTCACATGCACTCCTAAAATACATTCCTACAGTGTACCAATGCAGTGTAATACAGAAAAAGTAGAAGTCTTGGGCTTAAAACAAGCAATGATTTTTCTTATTTTTATTCTGATATTCTTATTACAAGGCTAAGGAAAAGGGTCTGCCAGATGAATAACTGCTGTTATTTATTGCTATAATGTTACTGTTCACATTATCATTAAACCTGGTTGCGCCAGAAACATGATGTAAACACAGAACAAGATAGTGCTTTCTCCAAGAAAATGAATATTCTTGTATTTCAGAGAAAGACAAATTGTGTATTTCCACCTTTCCCTCCAGCCATGTCTAGTACCGTACTCCAGGAAGAAGATTCCTGTTGGAATCAGTATCAGAGATTCTTCTCTACAAAAGTAGATGGTAAGCGATACTGAAGAGTTACACTTTTTAATGTTGGCATTTCCCACAAGCATTGTAACAGAGATCTAAAATTTCACAGCAGACCCTAAGATTTTCATATGATTCTATTTGCAGAAATTCAGATTATCAAATTTCTTTCTATGGGACTGAAGATGGGGAAACATTTACAATGTGCCTCTACTTTGCTGACTCAAAAATATACCTATATACTTTTTTGGGGGGGGTGGTATTTCTTTTTGTTGTTGTTTGTTTGTTCATTACTGGTTTGGGTTTTGTTTTGTGGGGTTTGGTGGGGTTTTTTTGTTTTGTTGTTGTTGTTGTTGGGGTTTTTTTGTTTGGGGTTTTTTTTATTATTATTATTTGTTCTTCAAAAAAAGGAATGTTTATCTAAAAAATATCCAGAATGCTTTTCCTCATATATTTTGATGTAAACTTCTATGTATGCCACAATCTTGATAATAAATACTCACCATTCCTCAGAAGGCAGCAGGTTCTGCTACACTTTTGGGGTGAGACTTCTGCATAAATCTTCAGAACTTGAGCTCCCCTCTTCTGTGATTCCTGCAGGTCAATCAGAAGACCCGGGAAGCGTCGAATCCAGCAGTTCTTGTAAAAGGTTGTGGGTGAGCAGAGAGAGTCTGACTCCACAGCCAAACCCAGAACCAACATCAATTCTGCTACTGCCACCAGCAGAACCATTTCTTCAACGAAAGGGGCTTAGTCAGCATGCTTTCTGCTCCGTGGATGCAGTAAAGTTTGTACCAGCATTTTAAGAGAATCTCTCGAATGGTGAGGATCCTACCTGTTCTGCCAGGGACATGAACCAGGGCGTGTTTTTTCCAAATGATTCCCATTATGCTCTTTGGGCAGCTTCTGGAAAGAAGCAGCCATTTTAGGAGCTACACACAATTATAATAGTTATTATTGTTTTCTGACTTTATCTCGAAACCATTTTTGAGAGACAGATGGCACAGGTTCTTTTTAGTCATTCAGAGAACGTGGTCCTTTGGTCCCCAGTTTGTGTCTCTTGTCCTTCTAAGACCAAACTAGGCAGATGGCTTTAACATGTGGTGCATAAAGGTGAGCTAAGCATATTGTTTCACCCCAGCTCTGAAAGTATGCAGTGCAGTCACTCGAGAGCAGGCAGGTCTGCCACTTTGTTCACGTACACCATTACACGCAACGCAGTTTAGTTTCTTAACACCTTTTGAATTGTCTGGCAGCTGCAAATAGTTTCCTTCTTTACTAACAAACTAAACTGTCTAATTCTGTCTGCCATCCAGAGGTGGAAATTTGTTCCCCTTCTCTACTCTGTTATGGTTGCAAAAATAATAGTTTTATTTGTAAAGATTTGCAATAGATAAATATGACTGGAAAACCTACGTTGATCTCCAGACCAGACAGGTAATCAAAGTTCTGCCCCTAATAAGTTTAAGAATATTGGGTAGTCTGTATGTGTTTTTCTGCTTGTATTTAAGCTTGGAAAATGCCTGTGAAAGTGTAAGAAAGAAAATATAGTTGGCATATAGGGAGCCATTTTTTCAAGCATCTGGTCTGAAACCTGAAACTCCCAAGTGTTTTGTTTCTTTAAAGGAGCCAGTCTGATCCCTGATTCCCACTTCTGGAAGCCTTTCACACAGAAAGGCTTTAAAATATTACAACACATAGTAGATTTAAACTCAGTGGACATTATAGTGAGGCTGAGAGAATAGGTAGAAATATGGTCATCTGCAATAAAAATGGTGTGCTGAAGGTACAAAAATATTTTAGTCTTGTGTTTTTTTCCTTCAAGATTAGAATCAAGGAATTTCCCCAGTTCTACATGAAACAGAGATCAGTAACATGGAGCGGGGGAGCCTCAAACTCATTTTAATTCAGTAATCATTATAGCCAGTGTTTGTTTTGTAAAACAAGGCCTCCAGTTTGGAAATGAGCTGACATGCATACCATTTTGTTCCTTACGAGCTCCTTAGAAGTAATAAAGCTCAGAGCAGGTTAACTACCACTGATCTAATAGCAAGACCAATGCATTTATTCATTCAGTGGAACTACTGGCTGTAATTAGGATTCCAAATAATTGTCTTTTTTTATGCAGACTGCATGTATGTTGTGGGGAATACCTGAATTAAATTGTAAGGAAGAGCGTCAGATGGTAATTATTTAAGCCTCTGTCCCGAAAACCAGCTCTTGATACTTGTGTTGTTTTATTTAGGTTGTGGTAGTTTGACGTCCTTTAATTTTATTTTAATATCTGTGAAAATCACTACTTAAAACCTTAAATATATTTCAATGTATCTGTTATTTTGCATTCAGTGAACTGCACAGGGATGGTTTTAGGCAGTTTTATATATATATATATAAATATGTATCTATACCGCTGCCACAAGTTATCACTTGGTATAGGACTCACTCAGAATTTTGAAATATATGGCTGTATTTTGGTGTTAGCTCCTGGCATTTAGTATGGTTCTTGGATCTATCTTATTCTGTAAAACCTGCATGCAAAAATGTTGATTCCTAATTGCTTACTCCTACGCTTCCCATATCTCCAAGAGAAATCAGAAGACTCAGAATAACCTGTGAAAGCATTTAACAGGGAGATTAAACTGATGCAAAGCGAGTATTTGTACTGGGTAAGACTAAATATGGCTTTAGTCCATTTAAATAAATAAAATTATTCGCATGAGCAAAAATGTAGATGTAATAGGTAGCTTTAATGGTATATATATTTGTAGTCACATGAAGATTAGGCCGTCTCAGTTCCTCTGTTTTTTTTATGTTTGATGCCTTGCAAAGTGTATGTGTAAATAACAAATATGTTTACTTCTTTTCAGGAAAAGAAGTTAATAAGGTACTGTGACCTACTTCAGTTAGATGGACTTGAAATACCATATGATTTCTTTGATTTCAATGAGGGTCTGTCCAGACAATACATGTGAGACTGAATGTGAACATGTCTGAGTGTCTAATCATCTTTCTGACCATTCAATAAGTCTTTCTCTGACATCATGTTTTGAATAAAGTAACAAATTCTCAAGTACCTGTTACTTCCATTGCAGCAGTCACCAGACATAGTGAGTGAGAATACTATTAATATAATTAATAACATAATATTTAATGATATATTTGCAAAAACAGGCTTGGGTACCCAGTCCTGTTGTGTACAGAACTATGTCTTTTAGACGTATATTTCAAGTTTCCTTTTTTGTTTGACACTATTTGCCAAGAAATGTTCCTAGTCTTAGTACCTTCATGTTTTTATTCTGTTCTGCTGTGTGCTTAATCCAAGCAGCTTTTTTTCCTTTTCATTATTTGTCATTCTTTCTCCCTTCTCTGCTTCTGAATAAATTATAAGAGCAGGAATAGCTGCAGGAAAACTTTATTTAATAAAATATAAAGAGATTTATATAAATAAGTAAATAAATGGCTGCTTGAGGCATTTTACTATAAAAATGGAAAAGTTCTGTCTTTCACTATTTCAGAGTCTGCTGCCCACTTCCCCATTATTTGCTTTGATTCTTCTATGGGAAATGCATATATATCATTTAATGCTGAAGTTTTAAATCACAAACATTTTGCAAGAAAGAAATACCTGAATCTTACCTGAAAACCAGAGACTGCCTGTTCCATGTGCTCTGCAAGGAGGGATCAAGATACTTTTTCTGTTAGTAAGGAGTCTCTGGCCAATATCAGACCAGCACTTCATGTTATTTAGTAATTCTTTTAATCGATCTTCTCAAATTTCTTCCTGGAAAACAAAAAGGCAGTTGCCTGTTTTCTGTGACAACATAGGTATCTTTGCAGACCTTTCAGTAAAAGAGATATAAACGTACCTGCCACAAAGGAAGAGAAGGATCTTTTTAATGATTCTTCTTAGAAACAGTACCTGAAGTTTTCCACCTGGGCTGGCAGTGACAATGGCACAATCCAAAAGTTTCCTGGCACAATCCAAGAGCTTCCTAGCACAAAGGATTCATCATCGGGTGTTAACTCTTTTTTTGCCAAATAAAAGCAGATGCTTTTCCCCTATAAAATAATAAATCTATACTGGTATTTGGAACTATATTTAGCTGATATGGAATATATGGTTCTAGTACTCAGAATATATAAAGGCCACAGAAAAGAGCATCTATATAGTACAGGAAAGCATTCCGAAGAGGACTAAAAATGACAATGCTATGATTCTGTAGTCAGCTCAGTGCATCTAAAACTACACTGTGCATTAATTTTGTCCATGGGTCATCTGTTGTCCACATTGTTACTGCCCTGTGCTTCTCTGCTGAATGTCTTGAAGTCCCCTCTCAGCCCTGGTGGAGGAGGACAGTAAATATCCCGAGTCATCCTGAAGCTTGGGCATTTATACTATTTGAACAGCTCTGGGAGACAGTGGCTTTAGTTTCTGTGTCCTGGCCAGGGCCAATCCCTGCCTTTGATAGTTTCTCCTTTCTTCTGCGCTGTCAGTGGTGGTTAAACCAGTATGATCAGAGAGGGAAACATCCCTCATGTAAATGCAGACTAGATGAGAAAGGATAGTTTGGCCTCTTGGCTGCATCTTCCCTTTCCCAAGTAGATTATAGGAGAGAAGTGAGAGATGCCCACTGAGGCCCAGATGTGGCAGTGCAACGTTTCTTGGGGCTTCCATGATCACGACGATGTTGATGAAGTATGCAGTGAATGACTGCTGCTAGCACAGACCCAGCCTGTCTCAGGCATGGGAAGAATAAAGTCAAACACATTAACTTAAATCATCTGTGGTTTAGGTTGTCTGTGACAGAGCGAGTGAAAGATGACAGCTACCAGCTGAGAAGTGAGACAAAGCCTACAGTTTCACAGGTGAAGCATGAACCTGCCTATGTCCTCCTTTGAACTTCATTAACTGTATTTAATCCAGTGTGCAGCATAATCCTATGCAATATCAGACCTAATAATGTCTGCTGAAGTTAGTGGAGCTCTGCGTCTGTTTCGCATTCCATGTGAATAAATTGAATTGCAGACCTGTGTTGAAATCAGCTTTATCTTCTTTTTCTTAGAACTGTACATGTGTTTTCTCTTTATTACAGACTGTTAAGGTCAAAATTTTCCTAAGGTATTTTGATAATACCAGAATATGTCACTGTAACTCTATTACAGTATAAAAGTTATAAAATGTTAATGTCATGAATTGTGAAATAATGAAATGTAGGTACTTTGGGAAAAAAAATCAAATCTTTTTGACATTATAGAAACTTTGTGCTCACTTTCTGTAAAATTTCCTTGAAATCAAAACATTCTTGCAAAATGTCTTAAATCCAGCAAACCAGCATTTTTTAAGAGAACCATTTTGTCAAAAACAGCTATTAGTGGTCAGATTTTGGTTTGGAACAATATATCAAATTTTTAATGAATCTGACCTTCTCTGAGTGTTGGAACAGTTGGGTCCAAGACTCTGGTTTCAGCCCCATCCCAGAGATGTGGTAGAAGAAGAGGTGAAATATCACAGTTACTGTTCCTGAGACTGTGCAAACCATTTTTTAAACTAGTGAATGAATGCTGATTTATGACAGAACTTGAAACCAGGCAAAAGGGATGGAGTTTCAATATTGCGATGAATTTTATACAGCTGGATACTTAGTGAAAGTCTTCCATGTGGATTGCCATTCATCTTACCAAGTTATTAGGTACCAAAATACAGTTCTGCCTGTCTGCACCAGGATTAAAAACTACATGCTGTTTTAAAGGCACAGTTTACTCCCATCTAGACAGAGGTACGCAAGAAAATTTGGGCTGGGGGTGCATGATGTATTTGTGCAGAACAAACATCCCTAACGGGGGGTTCAGCAGAAGGCAGAGCACTCCAATAGCCTGACCCCCATTTGGGTTTTGCCAGGGAACAATTACTCCACCTGAGAAAGTTTCAAGGAAATTCCTTACGGGGTCTTTGGCATGAAAAAGGAACAGATTGAATACCATTGTAATGATTTACATACTCATGCCTCCATTCTGGTGTCTCATGACTGAACTTTCTCATGATCCATAGAGAATTCCCACTAGCACAGAGACTATTGGAACAGCCTTTTTGCTGCCCGGAGAGAGCTCAAAAATATATGCTTTAGTATTAATCTCTCATTAAATTTGACTAGGACTTGGCAGGGATAAATTAAGTACTGGATAATAAATAATCACTATTAAAAAAAAAGCTAATCCAAGTATTTTTTCAGTAGTTTTACAACATGTATTTATTGCAAGGAATAAATATTATATAGAATATTAAAGGAATAAAATATTAAAGGAATCAATATTAAATAGTACATCAGAAGCAGAAAAAATAAACAGAAAATAATAGAATAATTGCTAATGGCATTGGGTAAGAAGTGCTTTGTTTGGCTGCGAATCTAAAAAAAGAAATCACCTTTATTTAGCAGCTCATCCTTCACCAATGATAGAGATTTCAGCTGAAATAAAATTGTGCTCCAGTCAAAAATGCCAAGATCCTTTAGAACACTGACATTTTTAACGCTGAGATACTGCAGGATATTTCCTATGTTCCACAGATGCTTACTTTGTATCCTGTGACAAGGAAAATACTAAACAGTGGCAGCAGTTGGTGAATCATTTCTAAAAGACTAATTCCTCTCTTGAGTAATTCCACTATTTCTCAATACACAGTTCCCTAGCACTACAGTACAATTCCCTGGTGTCTCAGAGGGAAGAATGTGGCACTTTATATTTTATATTAGATAGCACATATATTTTAAATATCCCCTGATTTGGTTCTAGTTTGCATTTTAGACTAATTAGACTGAAAGGAATTCAATATTTCCTTTGTTGCCTTCTTTTTCTTTTTTTTTTTTTTTTTAGCCTCTATGTGGTCCTTTCCTTACAGTAATCAAGTTGGTGTTACTTTCTGGTTCTCATGTATTATCCAGAGTCTCTGTGTTGAATCAAGAGAAGGTTTGCCTAAACCAAACACAAAACCATTGCAGTCTTCCTTTAGGCACTGTACTGGTGCTTAAGGGTTTGGTTCTCCTCTGCTGCAGAATTTTTGTGTGATCTTGGGTTAGACCCACAAAGAACTTCAGGCTATATTGAATGTATATGTAAACCAGATTTCCTGGCAAGAAAAGCTTTTGTCATTCTGATTGCCACTCACTGGTACTTCTGTTACCCCGCTTTTGCTGTGTCTTGTGACCTTACCAGTCTGGAGATCCATCCAGCTTACCACACAAAGCCATTGAGTGCTTCATGGAGGAAAAACAGGTGGCTATGGTTTTCTAAGTAAATCTAAGCAGTGTTAAATACTTGGAAGTGAATCGAAAGTGTAAGCAGTCTTCAGTCTTAGCACACAGATCAGGCTTACATCAGCCAGCCCTATACACGTCCTTTGCCGGTCAGGAAGCATGAGCTGAGGTCCACACAAACCAGAAAGAGTGCTGCTTCTGTCTAGTTATCTCTGGCTTTGCTTTTCCTATCTTTGCAGCAGTATCTTATCCCAACTCTCTGTTTCCCTGCTTTCGCTGTGCTGGAAAAGTCAGAAGGCTATAGAAATGTGTGCTCAGGCAGAGAACAGGTCAGAAGCTTAGGTTTTCCATATCATGGTTGAATGGTCTATTACAATGTAGCTGCTGTATAAAAGAACTTCTTGCATTTCCAAGTCTTTCTAAAAGAGTGATCTCTCTTCAGCCTTGGAAACAATTCAGGCATTAACTACAAGAAAAGGCACCATGCACAGGAAAGTGTCTAGACTGTGAATCCCAAGCAGAAATGGCCATCTCAAGAGCTAGAGAGCCCTTATTGACACTCTCCGATGCTTTCCTGCTCCATTTGTTGGCACTTCAGAATCCTTTTCCCTGAGATAAATTTGTCTCTCAAACACTGTGAAAAGAGACTTGAACTATCTAAAGCAGGTTTAAGATTGTGCTCCAGAAGCCAAACTCTAAAAGCTAGGTATTGAAAAGCTGAGCATAGTTACCCTTGTCTTCCTGTCTGTGTACGTGTCTTGTTCTTCAGGGTACACTATTTTATCATGCACTCATATGTAGCATGATGCAAACTGGTTTTCATGTTGTTTCATGTTTCATCATGTTCTTAAAGAGTGATTTTCATATTTGTTTCAAAGATCATCCAAGTCTTCTGTGGCTCTTAACTATGGATTTTGACCTTGGAACTCTAGCAGTAGATTTCCTTTATTAACTCTGGAAAATGCATTTCTTATTCTCTTAAGATCAACCAAGATGATTGCTGATGAAACAGCATGACCTTTTCTCTGATTCCAGTATAATAATACGTATTAAGCATAAAAGAGTATAGCTGTGTAATGGGAGACAGATGAAACTGTCTCTACAAATACGGAACAAAAACATAGTTCTTGTCTCGGTGCATTTGCAGTGTAAGTACCATATAAGCACACTATACAGACTGACTGATTAGCACAGTAAAAACATGAGGGAACTGCCCTGTCAGTGCGCTCTGACTTAACTCAATTGCCCAGTCCTAAGCCTGGATAAAGCACAGATAGCTGACAAGCAGCCTAGTAAAAACAGTTGGTTAAGGAAACAGATTTAGGCTTTTTTTGGCCATTCAACAAAGAGTAATGTGGACCTCTTGTGTGTATGACAAGTCCTGATGAAAGCTATAGAAGCCAGTGTTCTCGAAAGTTTGCTGGAAGGAAGAAAATATTTATTAGTACATGACATAATTCATCTAATCTAATCTATTAAAAACCTCATGGACTGTGAGGAAGATGGACTTGAAATCCTCGGCAGAGTGGAAGGTGTAGACACACAGGCAACAGGAAGACACATAAGGCAAAAGGAGAATTATTCCATCTATCCAGTGTCAATACTTTGAGGGAACAGAACTTATCATAACTGACTACATGGAGAAAATCACTCACCAGGTAGGAGCTAACTTCCCAATACATCAAACATACAAGATTTCAAAACAGATGTCTAAAGATGGCAATCATACACCATGTTGGCAATCATACCGTATTCCAACAGGGGAGCTTAATGGTCACACCAAACATGAGCTC
Source organism: Ceryle rudis (assembly GCA_033439905.1). Lineage (NCBI taxonomy): Eukaryota > Metazoa > Chordata > Aves > Coraciiformes > Cerylidae > Ceryle > Ceryle rudis. The sequence continues at coordinate 55,177 of JAAGNO010011412.1, forward strand.
TCTGTTAACCTCTGGAGTATGAATGGTAACAATTCCTTGAAATGTCTGCCTATGGGAATTACAGCACTGGAAAGAAATATGGGTTGGACTCCTACAGAAGTGCTAAGGCACTTCTTGCGTGTGATGATCTTCTCAAGGCTGAATCTGAGGCAGAGAAAAAAACAGCCAGTGCTCAAACTCAGGCTTCAGCTAGGTCTAAGGAACACAAAAGGCGAAATGATGCAGTGCTTCATCAAGAACAGAAGACAAGAAAGTGGAATTTGAAAATTAATTAATTAATTGAAAATTTATTGAGGGAGAATGAAAGACGAACACAAAAAGGGCAGTGAAACTCATTAGTAGGAAAGAGAAAATGAGAGATGATAGTGACCTAGCTAAGGACTGAGGCTGCTGCGGAACTGGTTGAAAACCTGTATAAAAAGGATTTCAGAACATGAAATGGGCCATTCAGAAGCAAGATGATGAAAATGCATTGAAGTGGAAAACAGAAATGCATAGAAATCTGCTTCACCTCAACAAATGTTTTTTTAAAAGTCAGCAGAAAGGAACACCTGTCACTCTGCAGTTGATATTCATGTCATCTTTATAGACTAGAGTCAAGAAGCTGAAGATCAACAAAGCAGTGAGAGAGCATCATTTCAGAGGAAATGCTGAAAAGCAAACAACTTCATCCTTCTAGAAAAAAAAAAAAAAGAAAAAGGCATATGCACAAAAAAAAGACAGAAAAAAGAAACAGCCTAGTACTGCTTTGAAGTGTTTTAATAGTTGAGGGAAATGATTCCTTCTGAGTAGTGGAAATAGGGAGTTGCCTGAAAACTAAGCATTTTGCAATAACTGAAGATGAGTCACATTACAGCTCAAGGGAAAGATTCTCTATGGTCTTCAATACAGGAGGTCATATTTCTAAAGATAAAAATTGTAAAATACATTTTAAAAGTCTTTATATTAAGCATTATCATATAGGGGTACACAGGATGGCAGACTTTCTCATCTGTTTCAACAGTTTTGGGTTTGTTTGTTTGTTTGGGTGGTTTTTAAAAACAAACACAAACAAAACCAAAACAGGACTGTCATTATGTTTCAAGAATGTAACAAGGCAAACGTCCAAACAGTCACTCTATCCATGACCAAGATGCTCAGAATTTGCTCTTTCCTTTTTCGTATCAAACAAACTCAGGGCCCTGGTACGTAGATAGATCACTCCCATGAATAAATTCAATGTCCTTTTCCAGGAACTTAGCTTAACTAGAAAATATCGAGTAGCAGAAGAGGTTATTTGGTATCTTTATAAGCCAGACTAGGACCTGCGACAGGGAAGGGCTTGTGCAAAAGGAATCAGGAAGGTCATTACAGAATTATGTATTGTACTTGCTGCTCCTAAATCCTCCTGCTGTGCTAGAGGTGCAAGGTGATCCTTGTTGGGTTTTTTTTTGTTAGTGAATGCCACGGTGCCCAGATGCCATGGCATCAGGCTGATAGTAGCGCTCCCTCCTCCTCTCTGGCTATGCAGGAATACATGTACACATACCTTTTTTTTTTTTTCTTTTTTTTTTTTTTTTTTTTTTTTTTTTTTTCTTTTTTTTTCTCGAATTTTTTCCCCCGCCCTGTGTGGAGTAGTTAATTTTTGTTCCAACGGGTGTTATTCA
>JAAGNO010011413.1:11913-25172 GCA_033439905.1 Ceryle rudis
CTCTCCTCTCCTCTCCTCTCCTCTCCTCTCCTCTCCTCTCCTCTCCTCTCCTCTCCTCTCCTCTCCTCTCCTCTCCCATTATAACAATGATATCAAATAATTCTTAAATTTTAATTGTTTCCCCTTTTTATGGCCATTAAAGAGTCACTCTGCGGAAAAACATTGGCTGTAAACTGCCTCACCTAAATATTTTGTGAAGATTTATTGCATAAAAAAAAAAAAAAAGAGAAATGTTGTAAGATATATTTTGCCTAATATTTGAGTATCATGTCATATTTGTAATTAGGAGCACATATATGTCACTTACTAACAGTTTGGGGAAGAAAGAGGGAGATAAAAAGTCACTTGCTGTGGAAGTAAAATTCTTCTCTCCCCACTTAAAGCAGATATAAGAACAGTAAATCAAAGAAGGCCATGTAGAAACCAGAACATTTCACACCATGGCCCCACTCACCTTGTTAATGCAGACATAAGGTGTCAGTAACTGAACTGGGGTTACTACTCCTGCCCCTGCAGCACCTACAACCCAGCTCCCCCCTACCATCTCCAGGCAGCAAGAGAAAAACTCACACCAATCCTCTACTGAATGATGAAAAATCGCCAGGCTGTTGAACAGTAATACTGGTTTTGAGCAGTATAGGGGAAAAAAACATTAAAATGCAATGAAAATTCTCTTCAAAAACGAATTTGCAATGGAGAAAATGTGAGCAAGGTGGGATTTGTAGTTCTATTGGCCAAAACTAAAGACTTTCTAATACTTCCCAGCTGTTATCAATAATACCTGTGCAACAAACCTGTTATCGATGCACGTAACAGAAGGAATGCAATGGATGCAGATTACAACACAAGTATAGCTAATATAATATGTTAATGTGTTCTGTAGTGATAAAGGAGTTTAGGAAGACAAAGTGAAAGGCTGTTTGCTTGCTGATGATATATTGTGCATTCCCCTTCTCTAATGGACATGCTGTAGAAACATCTCAGCAGGATTATGAGGTGGCAGACAGAAAACACTTGCAGTTTCTTCAGAAAGGTGAAAAGTAATGGATGCGTTAACATCCCTCAGGAGCACATCCAGTGGATGCGGCTGCAGCATTGTCGTATTAATGGCTTCAGTTTCGTCATTGCTGTCTCTTGTGAAATGGTATCAGTTAGACAGTCCTCTGTATGTTAAGAAGTCATGAGAAAATAAGCTGTCATCCTGAGAGTATTGTGACACTGCTGGCATTATCAGAGCAAGCCTGTCTTATTTGATGAGTCCCACCAGCTAGACAACAAAACTGAAATCAAGGTAATAATTACTCCCCAAAGCCATTTTTTTCTGAACAGCAACAATTCCTTTCACTAGCAAAAACTGTCAGACAATCTTTATTTTCTGTTTGTACTTTGAATTTCTCATTTTCCAAAATACTGACTATAGATTTTTTCCTCTGCTGATGAAAATGTGTACAGTGTTGAATGTGATCAAATTTGCTCCAATTTGGGTAAAAGCAATAACAACGCACAGCTTTCAGCCATGGCTATGTTGTACATTTCTGCACAATAAATCTTCCTCCCTCCTACCCTGTTTTTCATGCTGATGAACTTTCCTGAATGTGATGCAACATCACACAACGTGTAAAATGGCTATTAGGGAGCACTGATTATCATTTCAGCCATGCCTTGCGTGGGACTGGGATGATGAGAGCTGGCAATATTTGATTTTGCAGCTGTCATAATATCCTATCTTGCCTATCTCCTTGAGGCTATTATTATTGTCTGCAGTCATTTGCAGGCAGCCTGACACTGCTTGGAAGTAGACAGCTCTGAGAATTTTCTGCCTTTTCATGCTTTGAAGATTTGATTAAGAAAGTTCTACTTTTATCCATTTATTTTTTTTTAACTTAAAGCTGTTGTCAGCTATCATTTGCGGTTTTCTGGTTTGAAGGGAAAGTGCAAAGTAACTCTCCAGCCTTATCTTCCTGACGTTCAACTACAGTCCTAACAAGCTGGAAGCGATATGTTCCCATTAGCCTCTTATTGTATCCTCTTCCTTCTGGTTTTCCTGATGCTTAGCCACCAAGGCAGTGGTACTGTGCAGGATTCCTCACAGGACTCTGTCTCTGCTCTGACCTTCAGCACTTCTCCTGTGGTAAATGCTGCAAAGTAATGCCCAGCTGCTGAGCACCTTAAACAGGGCGAGGTGGCTTGTCTCAAAATGTCCATGTGCAGAAAGAAGAGTTTCTTCACCTTCTGATCCACACATTTGTAGCTTCTGTGCATCTTCTGGATCCAGCTGCAGCCACTGCACTTGGGATGGATGATATAAAGGTGAGGGATCTCCAGACTAGGTCACGCAGGGTACATGGAACAGGGCACAAGGCCCTGATAATCACGGTCCTATCAGCACCTAGTCACTGATTATTAGTTGGCCATCCCTGCCCTACGTCTCCCTGTGATTTATGGGAGCCACTGGCCTGTGTTCTTCTGTTGTAGGTGTACCAAGGAATGTATTCAGCAGCTGTCTGAGTGCAGCAATACATACTGCCTATTAATGCCCCCGACTATTTGCTTCCCCAAAAAATCCCTGTCTGCTTTCAGAAGGAAAAGTCTAGGTACAAATCAGAGCTGTCATCACCGGATCATCTGAGATGTGCTGTCATCTTTGCCAAACTTTTGCTGTTTAATAGTGGGGAAACAGGTAGGTTAATACTTTATATTTGAGTTTAAATAAAATAAATTATATTTTATCTGCTATTCTTGATTGTGGATGTCTGAAGTCACATACATTTGAAAATTACTGGTATGTAAGATCCCTTTGATTTGACGGTGACCATCAGTGCTGGGAATCTAAAGGGTCTTATACTTTTTAGCATAGACATCAAAAGTTGCTTTAGATCACATCATTTCTATTTCAGGGTTTCCCCATCAATAATATGAACGTAGTGATATTCTTCTGGTACAAGGAATATAGTGCAAGTTCATTGGGGCCAAATGCTGTTTTAGGCTAAGAACTTAAACCTGCCACCAATAAACCATGGAGAATCATGCAAGGGGAGAATGCCTTTAATTCTTGTGAATTGCTGGGAGATGTTTTTCTGTCAAGTCATAAGGAACAAAATATAGTCTCATTTCCTCTATAATTGATAAAGAATAATTGTTCCTGCTTTAGTATATCTGCTTACCAGGTCAGTTACTGTGGGGTTTATCATCTTGTAGGGTATGGATTGCAGCCACAGCCTAAAAGTTTCCTTTTAAAGGAAACTATAATGTCCCAATCTGCTTTTTTGGCTCTATATCATTTATAGACAAAATGAACAGGATCAAACTACAGCTTGAAGAATCATGGCATTTTTAGCTAAGGAAATGTTCTTGATGAAAACCCAGATTTTATTAGTGATACTACAATTAAATAAGCCATTATCAACTTCCTACAGATCTTCTAAGAGTAACTCTCTTTCATTCTGGAGCCCAAATTACGGAAGCAATCTTCATAAAGGCCACTTCCCCAGCTATAGCGCCTGCTGTGATATGATTCATGCCTTTTGTCTTCTGCTTGGAATTTGGGGATGTTTATGAAGGACTGTTATAAATACTGCATCTAATTCCTCTTTTCACAAGATGCTTTATTCACAAGGAAAAAAAAAAAAAAAAAGAAAATTGCATCACATATGTACGTCATATCATTTCCATTCCCATTGCCATCTGGCACTATTCTTGTTGCCTCCTTCGTATACATATTGAAAGGATGTGAGACCAGTGTCTGGAGCACACGTTTCAGTACTACAGCTGGTAATTTAATGGTGCACAGGCACATTTGATACAACAAATCTGTGTAAATGTGCATTTGAAGGCTGTAGCCGGAATAATACATGCTCAGGAGCAAAAGAAGAAGCAATGCATAAGAATCCCACTTTCCATGCTGTGCATTCCTAGTGATTTTACACAAAAGTCATGAAGGTGAACAGTATAAATATCTCAGTACTTTTTGTGCTGTTCAGACTTTCATTTTTAGTGGGAAAACGGTGGTATCATCTGTACTTTGAAAGTACCTGGCTATTGATTTACCCTAAACTGTTGCCTAAAATCATGGGTCAGATCTTTTTAGCATGGCAACTTCTTCTGGACAGTAACCACCATGGTCTTTCCATACACTGCTAATTACAGCAGGATCCTTTCTCAAACCAGAAGAGAATTTGCAAAGGCTGAGAAGAAGTTGTGGATGATCACTGCAGACCCACTGCATTCATATTGTGCCTGCTTCAGGTGAAGGGTGACAGCAATTGTTAAGTTCATATTCAAGCAGTCTATTTATGTGAACCATTATGCTAATAAGTGATGGAATTACTGGTTATGAAACTCAGGTGAGTTTCTGAGTTACAAAGAATTACGTGTGGTCATGTCACAATAGGAAAGAATGAATTTGAGAGTTGGGGATTTCATATCTGCAAAACACTTCTTTGAAAAGCTAGAGAAACAATCTTGCCACAGATTCAAACACAAAGATGATCCTTTTGTAAGGTATAGCTAGTTGTGTTTTCTACTACTATCTTCTCTCTGTCCATCCGACAGTCAATGCTGCCCTGACTTCTAGCAGCTGTGACAGAGGTGAACATGCAAAAATGTTTGTCAGCAGACACATACAGTCATTCACAGTCTGTCTTTGCTACCTTAGCTTTTGCCTCCTGCAATGGGCCTGGGGCAGTCTTAGGGAAAGCATTGACTTAAAAAGGCAATTCAGCCATACCAGGCAGCTATATCCTAACAGCACCAAGGAGCACACATGTGTGGCCAGATCCCAGGAGGAGGTGTTTTGGAGCCCAAATAACTATTTCAGCATTGCTGAGCTAAGCCCAGCTGAGAATTGCTGTGGAATTGTGACACTGGCTTTTGACACGGTCTGCCATAACATCCTCATAGATAAGCTTATGTGAGTTAGATGAGTGGACAGTGAGGTGGGTTGAGAACTGCCTGAACAAGAGAGCTCAGAGGGTTGTGATCAGCAGCACAGAGTCTAGTTGGAGGCCTGTAGCCAACAGTGTTCCGCGGGGGTCAGTACTGGGTCCAGTCTTGTTCAATGCATTCGTCAGTGACCTGGATGAAGGGACAGAGTGTAGCCCCGGCAGGTTTGCTGATAATACATAACTGGGAGGAGTGGCTGACACACCAGAAGGCTGTGCTGCCATCCAGCAAGACCTGAACAGGCTGGAGAGAAACCTGATATAGTTCAACAAGGGCAAATGTAGGGTCCTGCACCTGAGGAGGAATAATTCCATGCACCAGTAAAGGTTAGGGGTAGACCAGCTGGAAAGCAGCTCCACAGAGAAGGACCTGGCAGTCCTCGTGGACAACAGGTTAACCATGAGCCAGCAATGTGCCCTGTGGCCAAGATGGCCAATGGTATCCTGGGGTACATTAAGAAGAGTGTGACCAGCAGGTCAAGGGAGGTTCTTCTCCCCCTCTACTCTGTACTAGTGAGGCCACATGTGGAGTACTGTGTCCAGTTCTGGGCTCCCCAGTTCAAGAGGGACAAGGAAATACTGGAGAGAGTCCAGTAGATGGCTACAAAGATGATTAGGGACTGGAACATCTCTCTCACAAGAGGAAAGGCTGAGAGCCCTGAGGCTGTTTAGCCTGGAGAAGAGAAGGCTGAGAGGGGATCTTACCAATGTTTATCTGAAGGGTGGGTGTCAAGAGGATGGGTTCAGTCTCTTTTCTGTTGTGCCCAGTGATAGGACAAAGGGCAATGGACACAAACTGGAACAGAGGAAGTTTCATCTAGACTTCTTTACTGTGAAGGTGGCAGAGCACTGGAACAGGCTGCCCAGAGAGGTTGTGGAGTGGCCTTCTCTGAAGATGTCGAAGATGTTCAAAATCCAGCTGGAAGTGTTCCTCTGCAACCTGCTCTAGGTGACACTGCTTTAGCAGGGGAGTTGGACTCAATGATCTCCAGAGGTCCCTTCCAACCCCTACCATTCTGTGATTCTGTGCTTCTATGAATGCTCACTGGCTAGAAGAGCAGCATTTGTGGGCTCTCAAGGAGTCAATCTTGTTTAAGCAAGCAAGTTGAAACTGTAGCTCTAGAGCCTGCCAGCGAGTGAGCCCCAGCAAACAGTGCTACAGATGGAGCATAAAACCAAAGCATTTTGCTGTGTTTTTGTTTGTTTGATTGGTAGGTTTTGGTTGGTTTGGGTTTTTTGTGTGTGTGTTTTTGTTTGTTTGTTTGTGGGGTTTTTTTGTTTGGTTGGTTTCATTTTGGTTTTGGTTGGTTGGTGGGTTTTTTTGTTGTTTGGGTTGGTTTTTGTTTTGGTTTGGGTTTTTGTTTGTTTGTTTATTTTGTTTTGTTTGTTGGTTTGATTTGGTTTTGGTTTTTGGGTTGGGTTTGGTTTGGTTTGGTTTTTTTGTGAATTTTTTTTTTTATCCTCCAGCTCAATAAAGGATTAGATGGATTATTGCACATCCTATTTTGTAGTCTGGCATTTATCTTTTCAAAGAGTGATTTTTAATCAGCTGGGTACAAATGAACCAAACATAACAATAACTTGTGAATTATTAATATTTTATGAATCAAAAGCTGGATTCTCATCTTGGTAGCTCCATTTAAAAGAACAAGAAGTGCAAGCACACCCAGCTGTGGTTCTGGGGTTCCTCTATCTGACGTGTTAGTCCTGATACACAGGACAGATAATGCAAGAGAAACAAAGGCTGAATAATTCCAGGAAAACAAAATATAGCAAATGTGTCACAGTGAGCTGCATGACCCTAATGTCCCCTAATTTGGGATTAGCAGCTACAGATGAGAAATCAGTGGAATTAGTCAAACTTCAGGAAGTGCTTCCGAAGAGTTCACCAAGTTCAGCTCCTTCAGCTGCAGAAACTCCCTAGACGAACAATGTCAGATTTTGAGTGCCACTCTGACAGCAGCAGTGTGGGCATCCCAGGACAGGGACTGCTACCATGGTGAGTGCAGCTCTGTCTGACAGTGGCCAGTGTTCACCACTGATCATCAAGGGAGCGCTGATGACTGATTTATAGCAGATTCCTGTTTCTACAGGGCTGGAGTTAGATTAATTGGTTTCCCAAATGTAAAACAAATTTTATGTTTATCAGCATTGATGTGATGAGGAGCAGGAGCAATAACATCTGTCTAATCCAGAGCAAAATCATTTCCATCCCTGAATCTGCCTGGTGGTTGAAGTTCGCCATGAAGCAGGTAACAAAATCTCTATACAAAGACCAATTCCTAACCTCTCTTTATTCTGCAGGAATTATGAAGCTTGATTCGCACATTCTCTTTTTCAAAATGACTTCAAAGCATTAAGATACATCATTTCAAATAGAGTAGGAAAACTGAAAGCTCCCACTGGTAAAATAAAGAGAGTTGAATGTAGTCTCTTGCTCTGAATCACTTCCATGAGCAAGGCTTTCCCTTGATTTATGAAGGGAAAACTGAGAGCGGCTTTCAACTCGGGTGATGCAACACTGCCTCCCACTGCTACATTCCGCTTCTCTGGTGCCTCAGCCACCCTTCTGCCTGCACAAGCTCACTGGTGCTTCAGTGGGAAGGGAAATGGGACACAATAGATGAATGATGGGACCTTTCTCATTTATTTCCACACTATTGATTCTACATATTCACACAGGTATACTTAGGTCCTTGTGCAGATAAGGCACATAGGTCTAAACGCTGCTGGCGATCTTCAGAGCACAAACTTAGAATACCATCTCCCTTCATGGAAGGGGGATTTCAGGAAGAGAAGACATCCAAATTAAAAATCCACCAGGGACAGTACAGGATGGTGTTTCTTATTTTTTTTTCTAATGAAAGGACTACTCCTTCTCTTGGAAGAACACATGCATGGACCTGCCTCCACGCTGCCGACAAGAGTTTTCACATACAAACAAAAAACTATTAGGCCACAGATAAAATATTTGGTTTTCACCACCAGTAGCCAATATTTTATATTCTTCCATGCATAAGAATGCATACATACATTTAGAAATGTATCTTTGCCACCATTTCACTGACCAAAGCCTGAGGCTGAGAAGAAACCACAAGCTTAGAGGAAGGACTCTCCAGTACCAGCAGATTGCTGGAAGGGCCTTCTATGCCCTGTAGCAGCACAGTGGCTCACTGAAGGTTGCTTGCTTTTCTTAATTTGGGACTTCTCTCAGCCCATTGCTGGCTGCCTAACTTGCTGTGGCAAGTACAGAAGTGTAACTGCTTGCCCCAACTTCCCAGGACAGCCTTTTCCTCACTCCCAGATCTTCCCAGAGATGAGAAGACACTGAACATACTTTGGAATTCAGCATTGGCCAAGTCCATCTGAACAGGGATTTCTATACTACAGTAAGTGTCTGATGGAATGGATTGGGACATACCTCATTCTGACATTTCACAGCTTCCTCTGACCTACCTAGGCTGCAAGAAGCAAATGCCAAAATGTTCTGCTAAGTTTCTTAACCTCTTGCAGTTTTTGATATCTGAGGAGATCTTGGGTTTAAGATTGCTGATTCAATAATTACTGATTTAAGATCGCCTTCCAGCAACCATGTTACATCATTTATCAGGCTCCTGCGCTGTCTGGGTCTCCAGGTTCTGGTCCACTCTTCTCAACTCACCCAGCCCATGATCAGCTGGCAGGAAGATGACAGGCCTTACAAAACCTGACCCTGGATTCCCTATGTCTTAATCACTCAAATGGGTTTAGCTTGTTTTGTAAGATAAAGATTATTTATTTATTTTCTTTAAAAAAGAAGCAGAGTTACTTTAACTATTTCCTACCTTCCCTATGACAAAAATCAGCGTTCTCTAGTCCAGCAGCTGCATATCAGCTGGCAGCCTTTTCTAGCTGAAAATTGCCATGCTTTTACATGGTTTGGGTTGTAGTCTAATATGTCATTCCTGGAAGACCATAAAATTTGAGCATATGCCCCCTGACATCTCTGGTTTTCTTTGATTTTGTAGGTGGGTTTCCAGGGACACGCAAGATGTAATCCCTTCTGTCTGGTCTTTCTTTGATGAGGCTGCCTGTTCCTTTGATCCAGTGGGATGCTATGTTTTTCCTAGCAGACAACAATGTAACACTCATGAACCAGTTTAGAAACTATCTGGTGTCATCTCAGAGAGAGAGATTTCGATAACCAAACAGTTGGGGAAAAAAAAAATAAAATTGCAGCTTGTACTATGTTTCCCCATTCTCGTCAGAACACACCTATAGAATTTCTGCCTTGTTCTGCCTTCGCTTCTCCCACTGTAAGGGACAGCAGAAGGAAACACAAAGCGCATTTGTATTTCTCACAGAGCTTGGAGGTGTAGAGCTTGGAGGTGCAGAGCTCGGAGGTGCAGAGCTCTAAGTCAGCGTTTTCTTTTGGGGCTGAGGTAGGTCGCCTCCAGGAAGCTGAGAAACTCACTGGTATCTTGCAGTTGTGGGCTCGCCATTTGTCCTTGGGCTGCGTGCAAGTGCCGCGGGGAAGCAAGCAGAGGAAATCCTTCCTCCGGTCTCCCCAAAAGCCTTTGATTAGGGCCACAAAGTCAAGCTGGAGACAATTCACCGGTGGTTTACCCAGAGAGTCACTACTGTTAGTTTGAGATGTAGGAAGATCAGCCTTTTTCTCATTGCTTTTCCTGTTTGTGCCCCAGAAGATCTTCAGAGAAAATATGAGAGGTTTGAGGGATCTTTCCCAACATTTTAATTCTGCACAGAGTTATGGTCAAACTTCTACTTCATAGGAACGATAAACTGATTGTAGCTAACAAACTAACTTTTGTCTCTAGGACAAATTTTATATAAAGAAGTCCTGCCTGATTCCACACCTACATTTTAGTTTTTCTCTGAATGATGGAAGGACAAGGTTATGATAGGATTCTCTATGCTCATATTTCCTGAACCCTGTGCTTTCTTGTTCTCTGGATTTTTGCTGGCTTGCTCACTTGCCTTTATTCTACTGTGTTTGTATAAGTAGTTCCTACACCAACATATTCTATCAGTTTATGTTGAGATCTTTTCTGTCTAGAATGTCTTTGACCCACATGTTACATGTTAATGAAAAATGGAAGTTGACCAACTTTTGGTCTTCTCAAATTAAACTTTTCCAGAGTTAGTAGGGCTTAAGTGTGTACCTTTGGAAAAAAAAAAAAAAAAAAAAGAACAAAAAGAACTCATTTTGACTCCTGTGATAATGGATAATAAATGATGTAATACTATTACTAAGACAATATTTTTACTGTGTAAGACTAGAACTAAAAATTTAGGATTAAGAATTCTTTCTACTTCTTGAGAACCAAATGATATCTTCTTGTATTTTTGTTGTTTTCATTTAAAAGAGAGATCAGCTCTCGTTTGAATAAAGCCATCATAGAAAGAAGTGCCCACAAGGAAGGGTGCTGTTAAGCAGATAGAAAAGGACAAACTATTGCGAAGGCAAGAACAGAAGTTTCAGATACTGCAGGAATCTTGTTAGAACTATTGATGAATTAGCAATAGTAGAAGGAATGTGGCTTAAGAAGAGGTCTGGAGCGGTAAGAATGTGTCTGTTCAGTTAATTGATGTTATTAAATCTATATGTATAAAAATAACTAGCCTAAAGCCATTGATATTTGCCAGCTTGTACTAACTGAATTCCATAAATATCAACAGCATAATGAATCCTGTTGAGTTCAATGAAAGTCTGTTTATTGACTTCTGTGAAAGTTGGATTTGGCCCATGCAAAATAAATCCTCAAAAGGTCTAGGTAACTTCAGCTCCCAGCTGCAGCTTTGTTTCTGTTTTCTCTATTAAAAATAAATATGGATATTTGTATTTACAGTACTCTGTTGTAGAAGAAAGTATGCAATGACACACAGAAAATAAATCAGCTGTCATTTTGAAGTGTTCTGGATTTCTGAACTCAGTTCATGGTAAATAGATAAAATAGTACAACTCCTGTCTGACTATTGACTAGATTTCTTCAGCCTAGACAAAGTTTTCACTAGGGTAAGAGAATGGTACTATCACTATGTAGGAGTTGTGTGATACTTCCTGTTCTTAGATGAGGTGCCATGTATGAAGTATGTTACTTTGCAAGTACTGCCAAGTTATCGTGACATAATAGCACTGTGGAAAACAATCTTTTGTAACAAAACACATTGTTAGAAAATTTTTGAAATTCTATTAAAAAAAAAATTGTCAGTTAAAACAAAAATGTGTATAAAAAAGACTAAGTGGTGTTGATTTTAGAAGGTGTTTTATTAAGGTACTATAATATAAGAATATGAACAAGCATGTGAGAATACAGAGCAGTTTAGTACCGTAATGCACCAGCTGAACCACAATACCTGTTCATAAAACTATGTGGTGAAAGAAATGGTATTTGCAAAAGGGTAAAAAGCTTGCATTTAGGCAGTCATTGTGGTATCAGTCTGGCCTGAAGTTACCCCACAGCAACTTGTTTGTGTGATCATTTGCATCATCTCATTTCTCTGTGCAAATCCATCTCTCTTTTCCAAGGGAATATATTTTTGAAACGTGGAAAGCTTTGCTTCCCAGGAAGTCATGCTTGTGAAAGTCATTCCATGAGCTACACATTGTGCAGGAACGTTGTCAGAGCCAGCATTGGAAGCACTGTGTGACCGTCTGTCTTTATGTACTGGGTAGAAAGTGTCTCAAAAGAACATCCTGTTGGGAAATACTTAATTTCTCACCTTCAAAGAGAATTCCAATGTTGATGATAAGCTAAGATGTTCTTAGACACTATTCAATGGTTCAGATGTATGACTGATAAAAGTAATAATAATAAGAAATATTAAAGTCTATAAATGCATACAATGTCCTTTAGAATACAGTCTCATTTCTAGTTCAATTTTGTGTATCTCAGACAACTGGCACTTAAGCTGTTTCCTAAAATACTAAGGTGCTTGAGTATTTTCCACGATGAAAATATTGTGCAGATGGAGATCTTATATTTCTATCTCAATGCAAAAATATCAATGTAGAGGTTTTCCTTTTGGAAATAAAATTTTTTAGTCATCAAAGTCCAGACCATCCTATAAATGCAGTTTGATTAGAGGTTTTCAGTAGATGTTGTGTGGGTGATGTGGTGGTTGGAAGCCATCCTGGACTTAGCAACCATGAAATTATAGTGTTCTCAATTCCTTGTAGAGTAAGGAGTGGGGGTCAGCAAAACTGCTACCATGGACTTCTGGATGGCAGACTTTGGCTTGTTTAAATTGCTGGTAGAGAGAATCCCTTGGGAGACAGTCCTGAGGGCAAAGGGGTACAGGAAGGCTGGAGTATTTCAAGAAGGAACTCTTAGAGGCATAGGAGCAGCTGTCACCATGTGCCCTAAGATGAACTGGTTGGGGGATCAACTGGCCTGGCTGAACAGGGAGTTTTTGCTGGGACTTGGAAAGAGAGGGGAGTTTACCACCTTTGGAAGAAGGGGCAGTCCTGACTAACAGGGGAGGTCCCAAATGGCTGGAAGTTTGTCAGTGTGACACCCATCTACAAGAAGGGACAGAAAGATGATCCAGGGAACTACAGGCCTGTCAGCTTGACCTCAGTACCGGGGAAGATTATATTCATTTTGCATGTGCTCACATGGCAAGTGTAGGACAACCATGGGGTCAGGCCCAGCCAACATGGGTTCATGAAGGGCAGGTCCTTTTTGACCAACCTGATCTCCTTCTATGACTAGGTGACCCATCTAGTAGATAGGGGAAAAATCTGTGGATGTTGTCTACCTGGAATTCAGTAATGCATTCGACACCGTCTCCCATGGCATTCTGCTGGAGAAGTTGGTGGCTCTTGGTTTAGACAAATGTACTCTTCCCTGGGTTAAAAAGTGGCTGGATGGCTGAGCCCAGAGAGTTGTGGTGAACAGAGTTAAATCCAGCTGGTGACCAGTCACAAGTGGCGTTCCCCAGGGCTCAGTTCTGGGGTCAGTCCTGTTTAACATCTCTATCAATGATTTGGATGACGGGATCAAGGCACATTGAGTCAGTTTGCAGATGACACAAAATTAAACATTGATCTGCTTGAGGGTAAGAAAGTTCTACAGGGGGCTTTGGAGAGGTTGGATAGGTGGGCTGAGGTCAATGGGATGGCGTTCAACAGGGCCAAGTGCTGGATCCTGCACCTTGGTCACAAAACCCCCAGGCAACGCTACAGACTCGGGAGGAGTGGCTGGAAAGCTGCCTGGCAAAAAAAAACCTGGGGGTTCTGGTGGACAGTCAGCTGAACGTGAGCCAACAGTGTGCCCAGCTGGCCAAAAAGGCAAGCAGGATGCTGGGCTGTATCAG
>JAAGNO010011413.1:25272-39220 GCA_033439905.1 Ceryle rudis
TCCAGACATTTTGTGCTATAAAAGCTTTTCTCCTCCTCGTCCCTCCCTCCCTCCCCCCGCTACTATCCTCGGTGATAATTAGCATAGCGCCTAGTCGCGATCCTAATGCGAATTAAGTACTTGGGCAAGTTGGGGAAAGTTTGGATGGGTAAAGTTTGCTATAAGGGAACAAGGTGGGGTGTTAAAATCGGCAGTACGTGTGGGGAGGCGTGTGGAGCGTGACAGCCGGCCGTTGTTTTTCCCCTCAAACCAGCTAACCTATGCAATTAACCGCTGGAGACAAACCCTGTGTTTTAAGCCGAAAAGTGTCGGTTTGGAGTCAGCACCATTTATTAGAAGCGTTAATAAGCTCCCAGCAGCAGACAGGGATCTTCTGGGGAATGCGCATTGTGTATGCCCACAGTTTATCCTTTACGTTACCCCTATAGATAGGGAGGCGCTCGGGCACTGGACGTGCAAATATAATTTTTCTCGCACTACTTTCTAAACATTAATTCTGGTCCTTATTTAATCCAGATGCAGAGTTCCGTTCCCCTCCCCCCGCCCCCCCCCCGTATTTGCTGCCTTATTGTTGGTTTACATTTTCTGAAAAGGCGACTGGTGTAACCTGTGGAATTTGAAATGCAAATAAAAGCCTGTGGGAGTTGAGGCAGAACAAATCAGCATTTATAAAGTGAAAAAGATTTAATGTCTTTGAAACCATTGCGAGATTTTTTTAATTTTTTTTTTTTAAATAAGAACTGAATCGTGACGTCAAGTCGTTTGGGAAAGATTTTTTTTTTTTAATGTCTGAAACGCGGGTATGCGAAGTGCTTACAGGAAAAACAGATTACAAGATTAACATCTGTTAACATGATCGTTTATCTCTAGCCAAAAATAGGTCAGTCCTTTCTTAAGGAAACACGATTGCTGGGCGCATGATTAAATAATGAAATTAGGCTGATGAGTTCATAAATTAGACGCTGTGGCGACGTGCGTTAGTATCCGACCTGGGATAAAAATGTGTAATTCGGGGTCCGCCGGAGGCCCAATTCTCTTTTTGGGGAGAGACGCAACTCCCTCCCCTACTCCCCCCCCCGCCATCGCCAGCCTCTCCACGCCGCCCCCCGCTCGCCCCTAGAGTCTCCCCGGCCGGGGAGCCCAACTCCTTCCCTGCGATCGGAGAAGTTTCCTCGGCGGGGAGGGGCGCGGGCATCCCCGCTGCGCCGCGGGTCCCGCGCAGGCTGCTTCTTATCTGCAAGAAGAATAGGCACCTTCCGTCTGTGGAGGAGAGGCTTTCGCTTCCTCCAGGCCGTTCAGGGGCAGGACCCTTGCGTCCGTGTTCGGCAGCACGGTTCTTGCTCTGGAGAAACGTGTGAGCCCCCGCCTGGCTCTGCAGGCTACGTGTCCTGGCAGCGCATTCGTGCAACCATAGAAGCCGGTAGGTTGGAAAAGACTTTTAAGATCACTGAGTCCAACAGTTAACCTAACACTGCCAAGTACACCACTAAACCGTGCCGCTAAGCACCACATCTACGCGTTATTCACATGCAGGCCAACATTATTCCTGGATAATAATACTACTAGCTGGTAATACTTATCTAAGAAAGCAACCTGTAGATTATCTATCCACCTGCAGCAACAGGCATCCCTCTTACTAAAGTGCAAGAAATTGGCATCACTTTGCAGCAGACTGCTGTGCCTTGGGATGTAGAGGGATGCAGCAAACCCAAAGGCTGCCACGGGGTTTACATAAATGCTTGCAGCCAGAGTAAGCAGACAGGTAACAATCAAAGCTACAGACTCTACATTTGTGCTTTTTCCCATTCCAAAAATGGAAAAGTCTGTTCAAGGATCCTTAGTGGTTGATTGTGTTTTATAAGAGAAGGAAGAAAATGCAATGAGTGATTGTTTGGTCAGAAACCATAAGGAAAAAGAAAACTGGGTCATAAAGACCAGAAGGGGGAACAGTAGTTTCCTCTGATGTGCTAGATGGTGAAGGTACTTCCAGGCCCTGACCATGGAGCAGCATGCTGCTACATCAGAAAGCCCACCATTTTTTAACAGCAAAAATCAAACTCAATTCCATAGCAACCACAGTGTGTTTGATATGCTGGAAAGGCAGAATTTATGATGAGAAAAGAAAGCCATGTGTGGCATGGAAACGTGAAAGTGCCACTCTGACTATAGGAATGAGTTCGGAAAAGATGCCTCTAGAAAAAGATGTAGGATCATGCAGGATGCTGTGTCACAGAATTGGGAAGACAAGGATAATTTTTAAGGTTTTTCCTCTCTAGGATGGAGAATAAAGAAGGAATGATTTTTGTAATCCTCTGATTTTCATTAGTTTCATTTCACTTCTGATTATCATTAGTTTAAGTTATAGGAGTATAATTGTCATCATATAGATCTGCTAAATTGTGATAAGGCAGATACGCAACTGAAATAACGTTGTAACTTAGTGGTCTTCTAAACTTTTATTTTTATACGGTTCACAGTCATTCCCTGCAATACACAAGTGAAAAGTGTAACTCCCTCTCAAAAGATCTAGATTAGGACTGGAAAAGATTCAGAGCAGGATGTCAAAAGTGGTAAAAGGACCGGAGTTTCTTCCCTACAAGAAATAAAAAGTATAGTTCTATCTGGAGAAGAGTTGATGGAGAGGAAGGCAGCCTCTGAGAGTCAGGGCGATAGAGAACAGGGAATGGTTTTCACCATCTCTTACAGTGCAAGCACATACTGGAAAACAGGCCAAAAACTAAAGTGGCTCTTCAAACACCATGTATGGGCTCTGTGGAACTCTTTGCCATGGGAGGTGTAGGGTGGTAAAGGTGTCCATGAGTTTAAAGAGTCATCAGAGAAGTCATTGAATGGCTGGTGAACACAAACACAGCCTACATGGTCCAAGCAGTCCCTGCTTTGCAGGTTTTCACTGCCTGGCAGGATGTTCTGGGCAATTTCTCTACAGGCATTTCCTTGCCTTAAATGTTTCTCTAGGTATCTACTTCTGGTCATTGTCAGAAGAGCATAAACGGCATTTGATCCAAGCTGATATGGGTTTTATATTCTCAGAGGCTTGGCATACAGACAGTGACTATTTTATTAATAAGGCCACAAATCTTCAGTGGATATCTCTGTTCTGCCACGTTTCCTATCTGTTGTTTCTGCTTGGATTGAAGCTCTGATGAGCATCCTCACTGCCTACATGTCTGCTCTCACCTGAACCCCAGTCTGACACAAAGTCCACCCTCCGCAGGGTAAAACCCAGGTGCAGAGTGGGAGTAAGCCCCTCCATACCACTTGTTCCTCAGATGCCAGGGTACCACGTAGGTGTAAGGCATATTGTGCTGAATTACGAACCCCTATGATCTGGTTCAGTATTTGTACCATTGCCATTAAGAGTGAAAATTGCTTTCTTACAACTTTCTTTTCAATGCCACACCAGAATTCCCGTTTGTTTAGTTCTTCAGCTTAGAGTCTGCCCTGTTTTTGTGTACTGAACTCACATTTAAAATGTAGGCAGCTCACAGGTTTTGCCCGTGTAGTCAGTTGCTACATGGTTATTACATAGAAGTTCTGAGTTGCTCTACTGCGACCTTGACAACTGTGTTTGCTTTACCTATTTTGTGTTCTTTCATTTGCTTATCGACTGTATTTGGAGAAAAAAAGGTTTAATTACACAAAAATGTTTCATCCTTAGCTACAGTAGATTGAAGCCTGATCTTGCTCGCATTAGCAGAGGGAGATGTGGGTTTGGGTTACACGTTTGTGAAAAGCCTGTGAAGCTTTTCTGAGGTTTTTGTGCCTGTGTTGCCCTCTGCTGACTGGTGACAGTTTGGAAGATCCCGAAGGTCCCTGAAAAACAGCTCAGGTTCCTGCAGGCGTCTCGCAGCTCATACAGGGTTGTATTTTGACCTGTGATGTCAACTGCGCTCTGCTTCTATCTACGGTTAGCTGTGTAGCCATATTTAAGAATTCCCCAATAATTCAACAAATAGAAGGATATCCCCCTGCATTAATATTTTCAGCTTAGCTGACATTTTATTAAAGTTTTTATTCTAATTGGCAAGTAAAATTAAATTGACCAAGCTTTAAACCGGGCTGTTTGTCACCTGTGAACAGTGCCTAATGCCCCTCATCAGCTGGTTTAAGAAAAGCACAGTATGACTGACATTAGTTCACACAAGAGCTAGTTTTCAAGGACAGAAAAAGGAAATGGCAATTATTTGAAAACAGATGCAAGCCTGTGCAAAGAGAGAAAACCATCAGGAAATGTGAAGCCAGAGATGATTATATACTCAAGGCATGAACCACTCCAGACTCATCTTCAGAGTTGAAAGGAAACTCTATTACTTGGTAAAAAGGTGCTCTCTCCTGCACTCCCTAAAAAAGCAGTTGTCCTGGACCCTGATCCTTCCCAGGAGGTGACTTGGGAGTGACATTTATTAAAATGTTAACGGAGAGATTTGTGTCAGACGCAGAAAGAGAAGCTTGCTCTTTGACATGGCAGGTTCCTATCTTAAACACAGTCTCTCACATAAAAATTGCTTTGAATAGCTCTGCTAAGGTTTCCACAAACTGTTGTTAATAATGCTTGCCTCCTATTTGTTGTCAGCTTTGAGACCTGCAATTGAAAAAAGCAGAGCCTAAACTGGAGGCAGTATTTAATCTACAACAACTGAATGTGGAAAGCAAAGTGAGATTGAATGATGCTGGTAGACAATGCCACAGCCAGTAACAATCCCGCAGGCACAGATGCCCTAGATCTGACTTGCAATTTCATCCTGGGTTATCGTGCTTTTAAAATCATCCAGACCAGGACAGGCTGAGCTGAGTATGTAAGACCAGTTTAGCTAGAGAGCTGAAGTCTCAGACACAGTAAAAAACCCATGTCCCTGCAGAAAAAAACTATTAGCTCACATAGCGCTATTTGCTCTTCCAATTTAATAAAGCTGTGCAGGTAAGTCCTGCATTTACAGATTTAAGCCGCTGGGTTTGCACTCTCATTTGGTTATGAGATTTTTTTTTTTGCTGATAACCACTATATTTTGAAAACTAAGAGCCACACAGACATTTGATAGCAGAGTTGCCCCTTTTAATATAGGCTATAAAATCCCATCTTAACAGCATTATTTTTCCTTACATGACTTCATCTTTTCTTATGTAATTTTATCTTTGATTTTGAAATGGAGGAAAAAGGCTAAATGTACGTTGCATGCAAAACTGAATGGTATATCATACTCTGACGGGCAACAGTGGATTAATGCAGGGAAAGACTCATATCTGTCCCTGCTTATATGAGGTTCAGCAGTGCTACAGCTTTTTAAAGCACGAGTTCTTTCTCTGTGAGCATCCAAAACATGTGGGTGAGCTCACATATAATGATACCTGCAAGCCTGCAAAAAAATCAAACTTGATTCAATTCTGCAGCTTTTAATAGAGAAAGAAAGCCTCAGAGAATCGCTTTAACTTGTCAAGATAGAGGAAGAGATGTACTTTCATAAATACAAACTAACTTCTGTGTCAGTTTAATTAGGGAAACTCATTTAAATATGATGCAAAGGTTCGTACTCTCCAGATGAATATTAACTCTTGGGGTAGATTTACTTCTGATTTGAAATCCGGTTATCACTAATTGCCTGCACATACTGGAATGACTTCTGATTGTGTTGATAATGTCAATAGTGTTTTGGGGAAGAGACATTATTAGTTGTCACTCCTTAAGGACAAAGCAGATGTCACTGTAATTGAGAGCTATACATACTGCTCATTTTTAAGAGCAGCAAGATGCTCAGATTTGTTTCTTTACCTCAAATCTGATTTCTAGCTTGGAGACCACTTATGGCATAAGAACCACTGCCAGGTGTCCTCTCATCTCTTTCCTTATTGGAAATGAAATGAATGGTATTTGTCCCAGCAAGTGGTTAATCCTTGGGAAGGAATTACTGAACAATACATACAGCTTTTTTTACTGGCATATGCACTGTGGTCTCTAAGTGAATAATGCAAGGAGGTTGCAAGTAAATTTGCATCAGATTAATACTGAATTTATTTTACTTCATCCTACTCTTTCCTCATAGTTTCTGGATTTCTCCATTACTTGGTCCTTCCTTCCTTCCTTCCTTCCTTCCTTCCTTCCTTCCTTCCTTCCTTCCTTCCTTCCTTCCTTCCTTCCTTCCTTCCCATACATACTATATTCTCCCATGATGCTCCTCTATCAGCACACTTTCCTAGTATAGTTCTACTCCACCTTCTTTCTTCCCAGACAGAGCTGTCACAAGCTACAGTAGGTACCATGTCCCTTTCTAGACACCTGAGCATGGTCAGAGGGTGGGGCAGCCTGAAATGGAGACATGGGTAGTGGAGAGAGTGTCCGTGAAGATCTGCGATAACACTTCTAT
Organism: Ceryle rudis; assembly: GCA_033439905.1. Classification (NCBI taxonomy): domain Eukaryota; kingdom Metazoa; phylum Chordata; class Aves; order Coraciiformes; family Cerylidae; genus Ceryle; species Ceryle rudis. The sequence continues at coordinate 31,653 of JAAGNO010011413.1, forward strand.
CCACACTTCTGTGTGTAAATAATGAAGCAGGACTCAGTGTGGCAAAGGGTCAGGCCCACTGGGTGAGATGGGGTGAAGGAAACACAAGAAACTTGAGCAGAGCCTTACTTGTATTTTCAGATAGAAGCTAATAAAACTTCTTAATCTCTTGGATTCCTCATTCATTTTGGCCAGTTTCAGTCAAGTTTATAAAATGAAAAAAGGAAATCTCAAATATCTCAAGTACCTACCCCTGTCATGAAGGTAGAAGCCAAGTACCCTGTGTGCCCCTGCCAGAAGCATAGATAGGTAAGCTGAATTGCATTATTAGACATCACAGAAGCCATATGGGTTCAAGATGCTCTCAGCAGCCTGGCTGGACCCCATGCAGACCACACAGGAGTCTCTCTTACAGCTCCCTGATTGCAGGAGAAGCTTTCATCAGGTGCTTCACTTTATCATAGGTAATCCAAGGAAGCAGTGCCAAGCCTGGGGAAAACAGGCTCCAGCAGCTCTGCAGCTGGAAGCTTGTGCTCTTCACTAAAAGTCTTAGAAGGGTGCACCATAGAAAAACCAAAGGGCTTTCTCTGTATCTGGGCTGTGAGGTATTCCAGCTGGATGGCAGTCATGTCATTGCTTCCCTTTGAGGGACGACACCTCTGGTGTGAGGAGCACCCCTTGGTAACCCCAGCTGTAGCCTGCGGCTCAGCTGCAAGGATAAGGCCTGTGCGAGAGTGACTGTGTGGGCACAGCCTCACTGGGGCAGAGGGGCAGATGACATAAGAGCAAAAGGGACGGTGTTTGAACTGCAGTGGTACAGATTTACTCCCAGTTTTTCTCATATGTTTGATAAAGATCTGCATCTGTCTCAGCATTTGCAGGGGTCAGGAGCTGGTAATTCCCTGCCTGACAGGGTAATCCTTTTTCTTAAACACAAACCCTGGAAGCTGTGAAGCTGACATTTCCTACAGCATTTTTACAGAATTCATAGATACTAATCCCCTTATTCTGAGGGGTTTAGAGCTGAGTTTGCTTAAATACAATATCCAGGACAATAGGTCAAGTGTCTAAAATGAAAATGTGTCCATCTCTGAGGTCAGTGCGGGAAAGGTCTATGACATAAATATGTGCTGAGGAGGAAAGAAGGTAAAGAAACAAGAGGGGGAAAAACCCCCATTTCAGACCCCTGACCCTGTCTGTAGGACTCAATTATGAATGTGTTCTTCACAGGAGAGCAATTGCATCATAGTTTTTTTTTTCAAATGGGAATTTTTTTCAATTGCTTCAGAGTTCACGTAGCCTCATTACAAAGCAAAGTCAAACGTGAAAGGCAGTATCTGAAGGGAAATGTTCACAGGGGAGGAGGCTGCCAGGTGGGCTGTCCAGGAGGAGGCTGTGTAACAGATGCTTGCAGGGAGCCTCGGGGCAGCCTTTTCCTTATCTCTTGGGGAAGCCAGAAGAGGGTCCTTACTCGTGGCTTTCTCTCTTCTCTACTGCATACAAACCCTATAGAGACTAATGATGCCCAGAACTGTGATAATCTCTGGGAAACCATAAGCCTTACACAGGCAGATGGGCTGGGGACTCAGCTACTCCTTCTTTAAACTGAAATTCCTGCTGCCAATGAGTTACCTCCAGTATCTGCAGTGAAATCTCAAACCTGTGATGTCTCTGTAGCTGAACTCAGGCTCAGGGGTGCCTGGTGTAACAACAGAAAACAAAGGGGGAAAGGATCTCAGGACCATTGGCTGCAGGCTCTGGTCCCAGTCACTGCACCCTGTCTTACCAGAAAGTGTGAGAGTCAAAAGTTTGACAGTAAAACACTGAAATGTTACAGGATGGTACCGCAAAGCCAGAAAAGTTTGACAGATAAGAATGATAAGAAGAGGATGGCACATAAGCTGACAAAGGTTTTCAGACAAGCACTGAGTAAATAATGGTTCTTCTAAGATTTTCAGTTGTCTGCAGTATGCAGAAATCTCTAACAGGGCTGAGCCCTGTTCTCACCACTCTTGCTCTCTGTGGCTGCTGGGCTGAGCTGCCCTCTGGAGAGAAGCTGCAGCCAGTTTGTCACTGCTGCTCGCCAGCCTGATGAACAATTGCTGAAGCATTTTCCTGCCCCCGAGCCTGTCAAAGTCACTGTTAAAATTTTCCCTTCTTCCACTTCATTTGCAGTATCATTTTCTGGAGGAGAGTCCCTGCCATTCAGGGCTGCTGATGAGACCCACTGTCAATCATATCTCCAGAGACCTCATTATTCTGCATCCACATGAGTGTCAGTTCCCTTTGCTTTCCTGGCTGTGACTGTACGGCTGTTGTTTTTCCCCCAGTCCTCATTTGTGGTTTTCCCCCCTCACATACTTACATGGGATGAGTTTTCCCTGAAAACTATGTGCTGCAGCTCTTCCAGCAGTTGAATGCCACAGGTAACAGCAGCTCCACTGTAAAACAGCTTCTGTTTTCTTTAGTGCTGTTACCTAAATGTGCTCTTAGGAAATCTAGTTGAAACCATGATAAGCTGAGACGGTCCTGTTTGCAATTTATTATTCATTTTGATGGTTTCCAGCTCTCCCAGGAGGAGACGCAGAGAAAGATCCATGCCCATGGATCCACCATTGCTCCAACAATGCTGGCTTGACTTAGCCAGGATTTGACCATGCAGTGTTTTCCCTGGTCACCTTTTACAATGCATCCTGAGCTGTGAGACTTCAAAAGAAGTAACCCTAACAGAAGCTGACTTTCTGTTAAGAAACTTCTCTATTCTTCTCATCTGTTTATCACAGGTCCAGGCAGTGATAGCTGAAGGGAATGAGGTGTAGTTTTCTACTGGTGAATTGCAAAGCCCTGGTGAAGCAGGCAGCTGAGGAGGCTGGTTTTGGGTATGGTTTTACAACAGCCTGCTCTGATCATTGCATTGCTGGCAACCTGTACAATGGGAATATCCAGCAGGTCTGACAGAGTCCATAACCCTCTGTACAAACACCTCACTGCAATGCCATCTCTTAGCCAACCTGTCTAAGTCCTCAGAACAGGCCTGACTCCTCAACAGCATTAAAACGATAAAATACAAAGCTCCAGTTTTGAGTGTGTTTTGGCTTTCCTGTTCACCATGTAGCAACACTTAGTGCCTCAGGAATCAAATGATGGGTATTGGAAGAGCTGTGAAGCACCTTCAGCCCTTACTTTGGCTAGTGTGAAGAAAACATAGAATCATAGAATGTTAGGGGTTGGAAGGAACCTCTAAAGATCGAGTCCAATCCCCCTGCCAAAGCAGGGTCACCTAGGGCATGCCTCACAGGAACAGACCCAGGTGGGTTTTGAAAGTTTCCAGAGAAGGAGACTCTACAGTCTCTCTGGGCAGCCTGTTCCAATGCTCTGTCACCCTCACAGGACAGAAGTTTCTCCACATATTGAGGTGGAACCTTCTATGCTCAAATTTATACCTGTTCTTCCTTTTCCTATTACTGGGCACTACAGAAAAGAGATTGGTTCCTTCCATTTGACACCCACCCCTCAGATATTTATAGACATTAATAATATCCCCTCTCAGTCTTCTCCTCTCAAAACTAACATACACAGCCATACCACCTCTGCCCACCGAGTTCTTGGAAAGCCTGAGTGTTAGCCATGCAGCGGATAGTGAAGCAGTTTTTTCCATCAGAATTAATGAGCATATCACTGCTTGAAATTATCTTGTCTGCTTTGTCTAAGAGACAGAGCACTCAAGCATTATCCTTCATTTCTGTCCTTCACGCTGGATTGACTTGACTGATCTTGATTCATCTGAGGAAGATGATGCTGAATGTGGCTATTCAGAAAGAGGCATTGAAAATGCTCAGAGGAAGAGATGTGTGCTGGGTGTTCATTCTCATGGATAAACCAGTCACAACAGCGGACTGCCTATGCCCCCCTGCCATGTGATGATCTGGACAATCCTGCTCCTTCCTCTTCACCCTCTACATCATTTTACACTATTCTTGTGTATGCAAGCTTTATTTCTTAAGTCCCTGGCACATCCTCCTCTGTTTCATTAATTCTAAGGAAAAAACTGCTTCATTATCCACTGAGTTCAGTCACTTTACCAGCAAGGCTGAATGCTTGACATAAAATTTCTGAGAGCATTCTTGCTGCTGCTTCTTAATAGTCACATCTTCCTCCTCCTATCTCCTCCTCATAAGGTGAATCAAGAGTCAATCAAGGTGAAGGATGGAGAATGCAGTAGTGAGGATGGTTGGTGGAGCAGGGGCTTGAATGATCCGTGGTAGATCTCCAAAGTGATGGATAGTGACATGACAGACCTCACATCAGTGGTGCTGCTGGGCTGCCAGAGGAGAGCTGGGTGCATGCATATCCCAAAGTTAACTTTAGTGTAATGTTAAATTTAGGTCCAGGTCCTTTTTCCTACATGTGGTTTCTGAACAGGGGTGTATCTCTGCTTCCTGCACAGGTAGCTCCCTTCTCCCTCCACTGATCATACAGGACAACTCCACTACACATGTCCATCCTTTCTGTCCTTTATTTCTGTGTGTCCCTGGACACTAGCAGTGGCAATGAGGCTGGTGTGCGATGCAACCTTAAGCAAGGGCCATTGCACCCCACAGTCTGCGTCCCCTTCTGCTGCTTCTGTTCCCTTATTTGTGGAAGTCCAACCATTTGTTACATTGCACAGGGACCATTTTTCTAAAAGAATTTTCTTGGCATTTTAGAAATTGCATCTCACTTCCCTAGGCCAGCCTGCAGCATGGACTGTGAGTTTTAACACTCAGGCTGTGGTTTCACAACTGATGGTAGGTGGACCAGGGGCTCCCACTGTCTGTCCTTCCTCCCATCTGCTCCTTCCCACCCTGTTCCTCATGCAGCCTTCCAGCCATGCACACAGAGAAGAAGGGGACCTGGCCTGGCCACTGAGTGGGGAAGGTTTTCTTGGAGACCACATGCCTTTTAGCAAGCAGAACAACATGATACTGATGAGCAAATCTAAACAGCTCTGCCAAAAGTGGAAGTCATTCTCTTTGCTCCATGTCCTTCTTTCCTTCTTTTCCTCTTCTGCTTTCCCCACCCCATGTACCAATGCTGGCACTCACTGACCTGGGGCAGTTCACTTTATTGACCTGGCAGGAAATTACTCATTCCCCAAAAAAGACCATCTGTGATGCCAAGGCATCCCTCAGCCCATTCAGCTGCTAGGTGGGGTGAGGAGGTTTGATTCTCCAGGCCTGTCCCCACCCGTGATCAGCAAGGTGCAACTTGGGCACAGTGCATCATTCACCTGATGGCAGCAGCCCAATCTGTGCAAGCAGCCACCAAAGTGCACTCCAGGTTTAGCATCGGAGCTTCTTGGTTTTCTGTTCTGAGCTCTGCCAGTTTCTAAATCCCACCTCTTGGCAGGGAGGGAGGTGGTTCTCCTGTGATGTGACCATCTTGTTGTCTTAGACAACGCTATTTGAATAGGAATTGTCTGAATCTAAGGACTCTGTGGCTTAAAAGGCACTAGATGCAGGCCTGCAAACAGACTGCTGGCTACATATTATGCAGTTGCATATAAGTATATGTACACATATGTGTACGCAACTCCATAAATCTGTGAGAATTCATAAAATGCAGTCACACTGCTCACAGCGGCTGAGTTTTCCTCAACTGTAATGTTTTCTCAATACAAATGGGGAAACAAGAAAAAAAAACCCAAAAAAACCCACCCCAAAAAACCCCTGTATATATGTTATTTAAATTGTGCAACCCTTTCACATGAGGATTAGAAATTATGCACACAAAAAAGTCCCCTTTGTCCAAGCAAATGCGCTCAATTATATCTATTCAGATAGGAAGTTGATGTGTTGAGCAAGCTGCCATTTTTATCTGACCGCAATTACTCTTCTTCATGGTTGGGATTCCTCAGGCCTCATGGGACAGTTTTCTACCATGGTGTCATTCACAAGAGCTCACATCAAACTGCTTTATCATCTGTCTGCAGTGTTTCACTGCTGTTATCAAGCAGTAACACAGCTCAGAGAGGCAACTATTGTGATCCCAGAAGACTTTGAATTGATGGCTTAAAATAATCCAAACCATTTGAGAAGAGTATTTGAAGTCGTCCTCACCACTTGGTTGTAGTCTACTCAAAAAAAAAGCAGGTTATTGCTGTTAGCGTGCCTAATGCAATAAGTTTTTGCAGGATTTTCAGTCACTAACAGTTTGAGTGTACATGATAGTCCTCATAATCTGACTGAAAGAGCAATCAACTTCATAGATCAAGTTTATGTTTTTCTGGCAAGACTGTTTGCTTTATGTGATAGATTTGCCCTGGCTACAACCCTTTATTTCTCATTAAATTAGACAGACAACGTCCACAAACGAGAGAATAAATTTAGCTGCAATTTTTATAGAGCTCCACTAAATCTTTATCATACAGGTTTATCTGTGGGGTGGTGACAAGCCATTCTCTCTCCTGACAAGGAGAGCAGCAGTCACAGTCAAAGCCAGTTCCTCAGTATTTATTGACAAGTAAGAGTTGTCTCGTGTTAATTACACTGATAACAGTTAAGTGACACAGTCGCCCCTCGTGTTGATGCAATAGAAAAGAGTTTATGTTGTTACAGCTATTCAAGACCAGAAGATACCTAAGTCAGTATCAGACAGCCTCATTCTGTGTGACAGCACTTGAGTTTTAGCTGGTGTAACTGAAGTTTAAGATGGTGCTTAAATAAAAATAGCTGATAGGACTACAGTAATTATATAAATTTAAAAACAATCAAACCCACAAAACAAAACAAACAAAACCCCCACAAACAAACAAACCAGCAAAAAACCCATACTTTCAACTTCCCACCACAATCATTTTGCTGATAAAATGTAAAGGGGGGCCAGACCTGGAAGGATAAGGAAAATTTCCCTTTGGAGACAGTATCTCAAGCATTTTAGCCATCCAGAGCTGGGCACTGGGCTGCAGGCAGGCTGTCAGCTCCAGGCATCTGCATGTCTGTGCCTGCAGGCAGCAGCTCCAAGTCCCTCTCCCTGCCTGCACCAGTCTCTGCCTGTCATCCACCCCCTAACTTACCAGGGGCATCAGGGCAGCCTTCAGCTTTTCCATGTGTGCTCAGCAGCTTCATTGTCCCTGGTACAAAACCTGCTAAAAATCTCCTGGAGCTAATAGCCCTAATATAATGTTGCAGCTTTATCTGAGCGAGGGGTGGGGTGGTGGTCGTGTATTTTTTTTCCTGACTTTCATTGTTTCCAGGTAATCTGCAAAGCTGAACACTGATTATACCTCTTGCTTATTTCTGTAGAGAAATAAGTCTTGTGCAGCCTGCTGGCATCACCAGCTTTGTATTTATCACTAAATAAACACAGCCAGGAACTGCTCTCTGATCTTGAGGCCAAGTGACACAGACTAGCTATATCTATGCTGCATAGTGCTTGATTCTTGTCTCCCATCTGGTGCCCCTGTGGACCTAAGACACTGGTATTAATGCGTAGATTTTTCCCTTTTTTTTTTTTTTTTTTTTTTTGGGGGGGGGGCGGGGGTGGTTTTTTTTTGGATTTTGTTTTTACATTTGTGGATAGCTGTGCTGCACCCCACAAGAATGATGTTT